>SJOL01009743.1:493523-548669 GCA_004794785.1 Opisthorchis felineus | reverse complement strand
ACAGCTAGCAGGAATCACCAGGAACAAACCATTTATGGGAATATTCCCCAGGTTGCGATAAAAATTCTTCAGTTTCCAGAGATAAAGTTGCAGAATCCAACGACTCAACAAAAAATTCCACATGCCCCCTGGCTTGCAACAAAATAACTTATTCAGATCTCTCGTTCAAGATTTCAGTTCACTTTTATTTCGTCTTATCGTATCTTGTTCGAATCACCGACCTATCTTTTGATTCTGCATATTTGGACGTGGCCGATAACACCATTCCCCCTAAGACATTTAAAATGCAGCCACTTTACCTCAGTTGTATTCTCTTGGACTCTGAAAGTTCGTCCGATTCTCGACTCACACTCATCTGCATACTTATTCAGTTTTGATGGAGGACTGGCCCGGAAACCAGTTGAATTTCTCATTTCTCATGTTCTTTCGATTGTGCTGTGTGAAAAATGACGTGAATAACTATTCTGATCCACCGCCTATTATTACTGTTGTTCAGTGCATGAAGGTGAGTGATGTGAGTAAAAATTCACAGCCGGTGACATTGGGCTTTCTGATGCTCTTCTTGTGCAAATTTACCTTTGAGAACATTGCATCAGGACACGTTGAGAGCCTTGAAATCCGTGTCTGATTGGAATCCTGAAGGTGGGCAAACGCGTCGTCCTCCGTCAACACCGATCTCTTAGCTGTCTATCTACGGTGGGTCCTTGTGACCTCTTGTTCGAGCTCCCGGTAACTCGGAAATGATAACTGTGCTAGCGAAATACACTCATTTGCAAACCAATTTGGTTTTGTGGGAGATTCACTTAGAACCCGGCTGAACCTCCCGTTTATGATGTTCTTAAGCGACCGAATGTGCTGCACCAGGCCGTCTCATGCTTCAGTTGTTACGATATTCGAGATATGGCGATACATGTATAAACGCAATACATTACCCATAAGCTTGCTGGAAACACTTCGACAGCCCATGACCAGTTTTGCTCTTCTTGGGGCTCATCTGGTAGGCGCAGTCCCTGAGTTTTCGTCAACCTTATTTTCTACTTGAACTCAAATTGCACGAAATTAGCGAAATACACACATTTGCAAACCACTTTGGTTTTGCTGGATATTCACCTAAGAACAAGCTGAATTTCTCGTTTGTGATATTTCTAAGCAACTCAACCTGCTGCACCAAGCCGCCTCATGTTTTAGTTGGTACGATATTTGAGATTTCGCGATATGTGTAACACTACTTATAAGGTTCCTGAAAACTCTTCGATGTAATGGTATGGACTCGAACCCTGAAAAAGCAAAAAAGCAGTGAAAAAACAACCTTCTGCAACCTTGTTTCCTTATGGTGCTATGTGCGGATCTCCGGAAGTATGTTTGGAGGAATGTGAAATAAAAATTTATGCTCGGCACACACCACAAAATTAACTGAGTAGCTTAACTGAACGCTGTCAATGAAGGAAACTTTGTTTAACATCCTTTTTACATCCATCCGCATAATTTACTTAGTTGAACGCAATATGGTAATTTTACCCTGTTCGTCAAAAGTGAAACCAAAATTTTAATCCATTTCCAGTTTTAAATTAAACCAAGCTGATTAGAAGCTCTTCAGACTTGCTCACCCCAGTGCGACAGGACGCTAGAAAACAGCTTAAAATTTCCACGGTGTGAGGACTGTTCGGAGAGGGGCGTGAATGCAACAACCGAGATGCATAGGACTGTGGGGATTTTAGCCCATAGCTGTTGTAGGATGCAAAGTTATTGTTCCCAATTACTGTTCCCCTTTGAAATTAACTAAGACTCATGCATATTTCCTAACGCAAGTTGGCTGGTTGTAATCGCTGCAACATTTTTAGTCTTCATTTGGTCTTGAAAGCATCCATTTTTGTTAGTGGGAGCGTGTCGAGGCGAAAGAACCAAAATGTCGTTCCAGGCTGACTATTTGACACGCGGATCCTGATGTACACATTCCTAATTCCATTAATACAAACTAACTTCTTTCAGTCCACGAACATTTTTTACAAAGCAAGTAAAAATTTTTGTATGCAGCATGATACGTGGTACATCTTAGGCCTTTTAGCGAAAGTCTACACGACTATCAGGCGGTTATCAGGCGGTTATCAGGCGCAACGTTGGGTGTCGAAATTATTCTAATTTCTTCAGACACTCTTATTTGCAGACGAATTTGGTTTTGACAGGAGACTCAGCAGAATCCAGCTGGATCTTTTATCTATCACGGTCCGCTTCAGCTGAATGTGTTTCACCAGGCCGCCTAATGTTTCGGTTGGTACGACATTCGATATATCGCAACACGTCCTCGCCTAGACATAACCCACCACTCATGAGGTAGGCGAAGAATCATCGACAGCCCACGACTGGTTTTGCCCTTCTTGGGGCTCACTTGGCAGGTGCTACCCCCGAGTGTCCGTCAACCTCAAGTTCCAGCTGAACCAATTTCGGACGGATTGTGACAAATAAAAGCGGACCATCATAAACGAGATATTCAGCTGAATTCACTTGAGTCTTGTGTCAAAACCAAGCTTGTATGTCCAAATAAATTACTTGTGTTCATTTGACGGCAAGTTAAAGGAATTAATTATCGTCAGTATTGGCTTTCCAGCTGCCATTTTCCCTCAGAAAATCATGTACGAACATCACGGGAGTTCTTCTGCATCAGGCCCGAACCACAAAAAACATAAAACAAAAAACTCTAGCAAATTTCACAATTCCAACTTTAAATTCTAGTGGAGGTGGTGAAATTTCGCGTAAAATGATAAGAGCTGCATTACTATACATTTATATCTCAGCCGAAGATTAGCCAAAAGTTACGGCTAGGTGCTTGTTGCCCTTACTCCAAGTAACCGTACAACCGTGTGATGCAGCCGTCCATGTGTGTGTTATATGATAATGGTGATGTAGACTTACTGACAACAAAACTGTCTTCAAGGATCACTTTTTCCTGTCTACACTCAAGTGATAAGGGTAAATCACAAATCTATGGGGACATGTATGTTGATCCAGATAGTTTACCCTCACGTTTGTAATTCTTATGAGAAATTTCTGACGAAATTTCTGATTTACCAGTCTGTAATTTAAAGTAGAATTAACACTAGATTGTACGTGAAAATCATTTTAGTGTTACAGGTGTAGGCAGTTTCATATCGGTGATATGTTGGAAACACAAATGGGCTCGTGACTCAGCTCGTTTTTACGCTAGTCGAAAGGGTGTGTTAAACTTGTTTGCTGCTGTATCAAACTTAAACTGAACTCATGTTTTCGCTCACACGCGAAAAGTGAATTTCTGGCTGGAAACATTGAAGAATGTGATAGTCAACCGACGTCAGTCAATGGCGCTCACATTGTCAGCTTCTATCCAGATTGCCTGATGGAGTGTTGGACCTGTAGGCTTCTTGGATTTTTGTGGTAGGCTAGCCCTAGGTCCCACCCCTTGTCCCATTTGTTCTTCTTTCGATTGTGAGGCTTTATTCACAAA
This sequence comes from Opisthorchis felineus, assembly GCA_004794785.1. Lineage (NCBI taxonomy): Eukaryota > Metazoa > Platyhelminthes > Trematoda > Opisthorchiida > Opisthorchiidae > Opisthorchis > Opisthorchis felineus. The sequence continues at coordinate 545,191 of SJOL01009743.1, read as the reverse complement.
AATTGATATGGTTGCAAGGTAATGAAGCACCAGTGTTCTCCTCTGGTGTTGCTGTCGATGTTGACGGTGATCACCTGTAGCCAATTACAACCAGAGAGGTGACTCGTTTTTGTGTAAAATCGCGCCGCGGTTGAACAAGCCAAATGTGCTTTTTAACCGTCCATGTTCTGTTCAGTAGAACGCTTCCTTCCCTTCCTGGGCACTGAATAGTGAATTCGATAGAGTTTAAAACGTCTTGCATGTTTATCCCGCAATCCAGCTAATTCCGATGACCACGGTTGAATTTCACACCCAACGTTAAATGGAACCCGAAACAACACAAAATCTGCCTATTCTGAGTACACTTCTAGCCAACCGAATTGCAGCGTAATTTGCGTAAGGTCACCAAATAGAGCCTGGAAGCTGACTCACGTATCGTGAATGTGCTTCTAAAAGATTTCACTGGCCATGTCGCGTGGAGCTGTCGAACTGCATATGTGGGCCACGGTCCATGCACGGCTTTAAAACACAACTGGAACTCTTACTGCGGTAATCTTCGGCATTAACCAATGACTCCGGTTTGGTGATGTTTCCATAAAACCAATACCGAGATGAGCAATATTTTCTAAATTTAGTTTTTCAACCACTCACAACAGACGCTGAAGGAAGGACATTTTTGCACCGCTAAAAAATTCGAGTGGATAGCTATCTAATTTTCTATCCGCTTTCGATGACTGTCGTAACTACCTGACGAGCTCCGAGACGGGGCAAAACAGTCTTTTTATTTCGACAAACACACTCATTCGCAGATCAATTTGGTTTTCACGGGAGACTCAAGTGAATCTCTCGTTAATGATGTTCTTCAACTGAGTGTGCTGCACACAGACCGCTTCATGTTTCAGTTGGTACGATATTCGAGATATCGCAGTATATTTTCATGAAGGAAACTACTCACAAGGTTGCTAAAAACTCTTCTGCTGAAGAGTTTTCAGCAACCTTGTGGGTAGTCTTTTTATTGTTCGAGGGACGTCTTCGTAAGTAGTGGTATGGGAAGATATGTTGCATTTTAGTTTATAATACCAACTACATTTTCCGCTTTACTTGATAAGATAAATTCGTCCTTTATAAATTACATAATAGAACTGTACCCACTTCACCGAGCCATTTGTTCCACTGTTGCAGTATATATACGTGAACATTGAAACATCATTCATTAGTATGATGATTTTATCGTTCACTCTGCCCGTCTTTCCGTCCTTTTGGGGCTGGTCATTTGATTGCGCTAGAACACCTCATTTGATTGGCAATACGGTAGGATGGGACTATTTAAGGCATACAGTTCAAGGTGCATAGGGACGACTGTCCAGCCAAATGAACACAGATATGGATAAACTAGTTTTGGGGTACTACGAGGCATACCGTAACAACGTGCAGTAGTTCCTCTGCTGTCAAGTGGTTCATATTTTCAACTCCCGGCCAATGACGGGAATTTTCGAATGACATATATGACTTTATCGGGTTTATGGGTATATTGTGACATCTGCAAACAGTTTTTTCATGGATTTTAGACTAAAATGTGGTCATCCTTAACCAAAATTTACAACGCCTTTATGGAAAGAAGATCACAGCACCATGCAATCATAACACTATGCAGTAATATGCAAAGTGTGATCATAATGTGACCACAAAATACACTCAAGTTCCTGGCTGGCAGCCACCTTGAGAAGTTCTAGGCTTACACATGTACTGCGAAGTCTCATTCCGCAAACAGCCACAATAGAATTCAGTGCAAAGTCGGTCTCCGTTGGACGGATCTGTGTTTGGTCACCGGTCTTTGGTTTGTTTTCGTATTTTGAGCATTCGCGTATACTGAATTTAATCCCATTTTGCTTTCAGCTCGTGGTCATTGGGATGCGGAAGAAAATATCCCATATAGAAAATTTCATTCAAAACAGCTAGACGTGGTTAGACAGTGTGAGAGACGGATTGGCAGCTTGTTGTCCAGAGACCGGATGCTAATAGGATAAGTCCCCTGGGCAAAAGAAAGGAAAGTTGGCTAGTTAGTATCTCTCAAATGGTGTTTTAAGACTAAATCTAATCGTGAGTTAGCACAAAATACCAGCAACAAGATTTCTTTCCCGATTGTACGTTAGCTAGATTTTACACCACGCAGACAAAGTGAGATCACCTGCATCCTTTTCGTCCGTCGTTATCGCCAGCGGTTTTACCACCGATGTATCCGTGGCTGGGAACAAGTCGATATCGTTGGGTTGAATAACCACGATTGAAAACAAAACCTATGGAAAGAAACTTCTGGGAATATGTTGAATAACTCGTAAGGACTGTAAGTGAAAACCGGGGCTCCCTAAAGTTAGTCTACCAGCCTATCTCTGGAGATTTGTCAGTGCCCCTGCGTGTCAACACTTCGGTAATTTTTTCCAGTCGCCCTCTGCCCGGTAGAAAACACCCGCCATTCTTTCGAGAAGTTGAAATCAAGTTTCCCTTGCTCGAGATTAGGTCATCAGTTGAACATCAGGCGTTCGTTTGGGGTCTGGCTGCAGATTTGCAGGCAACGCTTGGTTCATAAGTCTGCCAGCACCCCGTGACCACGACTCAGTAACCAAAGAGTGCATTCAATACAAACCGGTTGTTTATCATGCACTTCCTTTGCACATGTCCTCGCCTAAGAGACCATTGCACTACCCTGAAGTATCGGTTGATCCTTTCAGGGATCTTGTGTGTCACTCCGTCAGCTTAGGCATCAATTTAAAAATTCTGAACACCACTAACTACTGAGCTCAACAGCTGTGTTAAGTGGCTGCGTTGTATTCAAAGGCACAGTAGAAACTACTTCCAAAAAGATATCCTCCACTTGAGTCCATCCCTTGAGTGGCTACAGTTGCCTTTCAAATACGCAGCACTCACAGATGTTTTTCCCATACTTTTCAATGTATCTCATTATGCGTCACACGTTACTTACAGCACCATGTTTGACTCTCTGCTGATCATTCTCGTATACTGGAGTCTTTAAGACTGTGTATGGAACTATAAAAGTAATTCTTTTGCGAATATAGCTTGGTATCTGAGAGAGTTAACTTTCTTCGAATTCATCCTGGACGTGAATAAGAATATTCCCAGTTAGAAAGCGCAAACCGATCACGGAATAATTGTGTTATGAGGAACACAATTCAACGGAGTTTGTCATCAGCTGACTGATTTAATCGGGTAGAAGCACATATTGCCCAATAGCTTGAGTTTCAGAACAGGTAATATTTTACCGAGCAACAAGGGATGCCCGAAAAGTAGAACCCCTAATAAAAAAGGCAGAAGGCAATATTCGATGGCCAGACAAGACCCCCGGGAATCTTGTTCAGAACGTCTGTCTTCTACAGAGTGGAACATTTCCGATCTATTATCTTGGTAAAACTCTGCACATTAATTTACATTGCACAAATTGTAATCTTTAAAATTATTCGTCACTGTCTGCATTTGGGTTAGTGTCATTTGCGCACTCCATGTTGGTCAGCAGACCATCCGTAACGAGCGCCACTCCCATGGATTTAAAAGAATTTCGTGTCGCATCAATTGTAAAGTCGAGAAGGCTGCGAGGGACCGGAAGCCCTCATTAGAGCTCAAGTTTGTCAATCAGAAACTGGGTGGTTTGAGGAGGAAACCAGAATATATTCCGTTAAAGGCGCCATTGTAAAACAAGAACAGAATAACCATGCTTTGGATTTTGTACAGCATGGTTTATGTTGTTCATCAACCAAGGCGCGTCCTTCACACCTTATGTTAGATGCCTTCAATACTCTATCGCACCGCATCTTCCTGCCAAATCTGCAGGCTGTCACCAAAGGACGACTTAAGCATGAGCCGACTGCCTCAGAATGTTAGTGATAAGACATACATGGGTGTTATTCGTTCATTTTCGACCACGGAAAAGCCCCGGTATTCCCTGCTTGAAAAGAATGACAGTTAGTGCGGAGTGCGTTGAACCACAGTAGCATTGATGAACGGGCGTTTTACGATAGAGTGGCTTGCGCATAAGCTGTACTCTAATCCAGTACTTTGTTTATCCAAAAAGTCCCCACCCTTACCTTGTATCCTGTGTTAAGATGGCACTCGCTTGGCACATGTTACAGTGACAAGAGAACCTGAAAAGGTAAGCACAAAGCTGATTTCATTTACGACCCACGAAAGTCAGCGGGTGGCGGTTATAAAAAAATGTGTATAGTTTTTAGGTTGGCTCATTTTATTGCCATATCCAGCTGTCTCAGGATGCTGGCACACCGGTCTCTCAGGTGTGTGAGGCACAAACTCTGCAGGTCAGGTGGAGGAATGGTGCAATCGAGCATTAATATCCACATGTGGAAATCTGGCTGCATCCAATTCTGTAGACAAATTCACGACATAGTTAACTCCACTGCTTAATGTTCAAACATGGCGGAATTCTTTGTTAAACGACAATAACCACAGATAAACACTGAGCATCCTTTCGTGGTCAACCGTAGTTACTTGGCTTGGATTACGGATGTACGGGTGCGACGGCCAGCAAAAACTAACTCGCGTTTCATCAAATCAAAGCCAGTGAGAATAGACATAGGACGGAATGAAAATGAGTCACTATGGTAGTAGAACATCCACAGTGGACTGAGTGTCATGCTTCCATGCTGTGAGTGAGAGGGGAACTGATTTATATCCAAAAATGTAAAAGTGATATCATAAATATCGACCTATTACTACGCATAGACGAATAACACTCACATCTGAGGTACTCAAAACAAATGGCGAAATTTTCTGTCATTAGCAGCGGAACAAATTTGCGAGATATTTTGGATAAATGTCTCGGTCTTTATACACCTACACGGTGCTTTTCGCTTGTTGGTGACAAGGCCACAATAATGTCTATGAAAGCGAATGATTCCTCATCACTGCAAAGTGTCACTGGGAAGTGCTTCAAGCAGGCGAATATGTGATTCTATGCGCAAGAGGCTCACGAAATACCGTGATGCAGTTGTAACCGTAGATGCCACTTATTAGTGAGCAATCCTTCATTTTATTCATCAACACACCCATCAACCGGGATTTTTCACCGTGTGAACCATTTGCCAAAATTGGTTCACAACAGAGGAAATGGGGAAGCAATTTGATGGCTGAGTTATTTAACAAAAAGACGGTAACACCCATTGAAGCTCAGATATCAATGTACCGTGTGCGTTAAGTCACCCTACCGCAAATAAGGCTGAAATCAGTCGACACTCCCGATGGAATAATGCAGTCCATTGAATGAGCGGGAATGTCCGCATACCAAAACTAAGTTACCGGTAACTAAAATTAGAGTAAGAGATCCTTTCCACCAATGCTTTGCCTCAGACAAACTGGAAAGATAAGTAGGACCATATGTCCATACCTGAAATTTTTTAAAAAACACTCTATCCTATTCAGTTCCGGTAGACACCGTCAGGTGTCTGTCACGTTACCCTATTGGACAATGGTTGTTAATCAGAATTCCAAAGAAAAGAGCACAAATCTCATTTTGATGATATTTGTAATGACGAAACAAGCACTTAGCACCTGCAGAACCACACTGATTGACTATTTTCCTTCTTCGTATAGTAGAATTAACTATTCACTTTTTGTAAGGACGACGTTTATTTTAGTAGACTGTACCCAATTCGCTAACGAAATTTGTCTCCCTATACAAAAACATATTTAGTACGAAACACCAAAAGGTAGAAGTATTCATTCGTTCCAAAAATTGAGGATTTACCCTCCAGGAGAGATATCCGAATGATAACGTGCTGTACCATTTGCCTGGATCTACAAATCAAGTGTCAGAAACAACGATTGGTTTATCCAGCAGTGCCACATTGCGTCAGCAGTTTTAATGGAAATCAGTTAACTGCTTGATAACAAGTGCCACTGTTGTACCGATAACAAGGTTACGGGGCAGAGCAAAACTGTGCAATTCAGAAAAAAAGATAAAACATTACATGACAACTCATTATCACCAAGTTCCCAAAGATTAACACGTTGTCGCTGTGTTAAAACACTTCTCTGTCACATACTCAGTTTACGGCTATCGATTTTTGACCATATGGTCCCCGTGTGGTAAATTTACTTCGAAGGACGAGGACATTTGACCCCATAAGTTAGGACAGCTGATATCACCGAATTAAGTCACCATATTGAGCGACGATGGAGGCGGAGCGAGGTTCTGTGTGGGCACTCACACACCATAACCATTCGAACCGTCCTTTTTCAGGGCGACACCACTTAAATCCAATGGCTTCTTGCGGACCTCTTCGTATGACCAAATTCTGCTTGATGAGCCATGTTACGGCCATCTCCTGGAAAAAAGTGTTGTTTGATGCAGTACACGTTCTGAAAAGTAAGGAATAAAACGCATGTGACGGCATAAGGAAAATCAAACAACTTTTGATGTTGAAAAGTATGCATTTATACCATGTCAGCACAGCTTGAAAACCTCAGGGATGTGGTGCTTCCTGTATACTGTCACTTCTCACTCGCTAGCCCACTTCTGTTCATCCGAAAGCTAATTGTGGTTGATTAATTATTTGCTGAGTTGCTGCCGTATTTTACTATTGGTCTGCAAACATTTTGTCAACAATCACGGAGACATTATCAGTTTCAGCCTGATGGGGTTCCACCTAATTAATTGCTTGTGTTTATGTAGATGTTTGAAAAGTATCTGATATCTGTGGATGCAACTTGCTAAATAGTGCGCGCGGTCATCCTAAACTGATAACTTCGTTCGAAATTGACGTTGCGCTGTTGTCCGTATTTCCATCATTAGATTGGTTCGCTGAGTGGCGGTTTTGGTGGCCCTTTTTATTTGGCCCGCTAGAGATTTGTGGCTCTTCGTGGTCGGTCGGCCTCGAATTCGATTGGCGACTTCTATTTTCATAGATTACTTTTTTGGTTTCATCAGTCGCTCCCTAGCTTTTATCATTCTTCTTGAATTTGAATGGACACATGCACCTCCCTGTGTGATGGGCGATTTTCGTGTGTTTGGCAGGTTAATCATCAGGCTTCCATTGTTGGACTGTTTGTCCTGCATTCCATTCAGTTTCTGACTTACTAGCTAGATTGCTGGTTCTATCCACCCTGAGCCTGGTCGGAATGCTGCAAGATGTGGCTACCAATCGATGTCACTGGCTTTTTTGTTGTCGCTTTCTGTCCAGATTGTCCGAATGAGTGTCTGGAGGTTTAGACGCCTTGGAATGATCATGGTAGACTAACACTAAGTCCTTCCCAAGTCCACTTCTATCCTTTTTTCACAATAAAGCTTTGAAATAAACCATGGTTGTACAGCAACGAAGCATCAGCTTTGACGCCTTGTGTTATTCTGTCGATGTTTATGACGATGATGATGATGATGGTGATAATTGACCTCCCTCTGTCCTGTAAGATTGGGCCAATTGAGTTTGCTGAGGATTCGGCAAACGTAATTTCTCGGGTATGCATTTTGTTGAAAACTTTACACAAGTATTTCTCTTCTCTCACCCTGAGCTGCATTTTGTTCAGTACATTTCTACCCGCTCAAAAAGGGTCCAGCTACAGCCTAGTTTGAGGCGGGTCTGATGATAGTCTGTTGACTGAGAATTAGGTTTGTGTGCTTTCTCCTACTCGGGTATCGGTTTGTAGTTGTCACTTTGGTAATCCCTCAATGAAAACACCCAAAAATTACTAGGTTTCCACCATCCACCTTGGTTATGAATTGACAGTTGTCAAAAAATTTCACTACTTAGTTGCAGTTCATTTCTTCTGAAGATAATGAATGTGTCGTCTGTGTGGTGATTAGTATCGGAAAGTACACGCCGCTTTAGTTTTTTCCATGAGATTTCTGCAATGAATCCCAGCTGTGACAAAGGTAATTGCTTTTAATGCTCTCCGTTGAAGCCACAATATGTAGTCACATATGTAAGCGATTTTATGAGGTTTTTCTTCTCTATAGATTTATTCTGTGCACTTTATTCATGCAATAGGTGAACAACAGTTGTCTTAGCGGAATCAAGTTTCCCAGACGTGAACAGTTGGCTGACGTCAAACAAGACCACTATTTCGTCTTCCCTAACGCTGACATTCTTTGGTTTTCCCAGAAATTGTCCTGCAGTCTACTGATGAGATACTCAGTTTTCCGTAACGTTTTTGGATAAGTTTTACTTTGGTGCCACGGGAAGCGATACGACTGGTGGTAGGGATATTGTCTAGTTATGTGTTTTCGGCAGTTTATAAAAGCCTGAAATGGCCGAGTCCCGGACTCGCCTCTTCCAATACTCTTCTCTTGTCATTCTTTTGATACCTTAGATTTTTTCAGGTAGTTACAATTTTTTTTCACCAGTTCTGTTCTTTGATCATTCTTCGGATGGTGATTGGTAATCTTGTCTTTGAACAGGACTTTCGATTTATTCACACAGTCTGGTTAGTCAAGCTGACCCAGTGGCATTCTTTGCCAGCGTTTGTTCGACTTGCAGCTTTGCCTTTGCTTCAAGATGCGCCAAGTTTTCTGTTGAGTATTATGACCTGGAATGGGGTTTGGTGTTGTTGTTGAGTCTCCTTATCAAGTTCTTTGGAATATGTTGCTGATTTCAGACTACTCGGATACTGCAGGTTCGTGGAGTCGCCGAGACCGAGGCTGAGTTCTTTGAGTAGGATCTGATATCCTTCCTCCGCGTGCTGCATAGATTCTTTGTCCAGGTGTACTGTGGTTGTCTTCCATCTGCCGTTTCTTAATCAGCCCAGAGCAAGATAGTTTTAGCTTCTGTTGTGGATATCTCTCTCTCTTTGTCCTATTGTGATTCCTAACTGTTTTCCTTAGACGGTCTCCCCTATGTGTACCGATAAATCCTTCGTGTTTTCTCCTTTGTGAATGTGCGCATGTGTTTCCATTTGAATGATAATCAACCTGCCTTTCTGTCCAACGAGTGTCCAAGCTTGTGGATGATTCAATTATTGCCGACAGGTTGTTTTATCAGAATGAAAGCTTCCGATAGCTTTCACATGTTTCTGACTGCTGACCCTTTTGTTCGCACCTGTTTTTTCGAACGTTGGTACCTGTCTACATTTTTCGTCCGCATATTTACATAGGGCTGGCGGTTCTATTTAAGTTACGTGCCTCCTTTTCAGTCTTCTTTTGGCGTCACCGCTGCGAGGCAGTGACCAGTTGTTCTTTGTTGCGGTCCATGAGCAGCAAATCTTATCGTCTGGTTCTCTGGTGCTTCCGAGTCTGAGTGAAGGATAGGTATAGTGAGTTATTCCCCTAATTTCCATTGCCTGCTGATTCTGGTTGACTGTACAAAAGATGACAAGATCAGTGCAGCGCCAGGTAGGTATGATGCATATCTGATGGCCGAGCAACTTCACACTCTTTTCAACGGCGCTGGGTCTTAGGGACCACTGAAATTGTCGACAAAACCGTCAAAGTCATTTCCATCTACTGCAGCTCGTGTCCACCAGTTCGTCTGTGGTGGCAGGAAAACCGATAGCAACAGAACTGAAAAACCACTTGCAAATCGGGCCAAGGAACATTTGTCCTAACGGAATCGTGCATTGCTTTGTGAGGCGAACACTAATTTGGATTCAGCCGATGAAAAGTTCGATTCATTGACCACGAAACACAACTGCAAGTGAGCCTAATGTTGACATTAACTCATCATTCCAGATCATCAGGAGTTGAAGCCGGTGAAGGGGCAAAATTTATCGGGGCAGTGGAATGAATTCAGTTCTGCTGTGTGATTCTATTGGCCGGACCGCTTTATGAGACTTGTTTAGGAATCTCATTGTAACCATAACATTTTGGTCAGCATACTCTACACATTTTGTGAAGGACGAGAGTGTATGCGATGTACTCAATAAACAAATATTTTGTTGTCACCGCAGTGTTCAAATGGACCAGAATTCGGTGTCCACTTCATTATCATCATCAGCACATCATCATCCTCATTGACGGCATGACATCAGTGTTCAACACAGATACCTCACTGCCCTACAATCATGATTTATGGTGTCCACTTGAATCTACTTAACAACTAGTTCTGACATCGTTGGTCCTTCCAGCCAGACTGGAGTGCAGTCTGGCCAACCACAATTAGGGTGGATATATCTGAGTAGTTTGCTAAAAAGGTCCGGTTATTTGGACGCTTTAAAAAATAAGCTTGCGGTTAAGGATGAACAAGTAAACCTTTGAACGTTGCCGTCACGAATCTGGTGATGAAGTTGCTCGGCGGAGATTATATCAGAGCTACCACTTCCCCCGATTTACCCTCATATTTCCACTTATTTAAATCCACCAAATTTCGTTAATTGCTTTCTTTGAACGTTATTTCCGCTTGATTGCAAAATAATCAACATTGTAAACTGGAGCTTTGGATGAGCACTGGAATGGTGTTCAATGCTCTAATTCACCCTGTGGAGGGAAGTTGAACATCAAAATAACCCTTGATGCATACAGCAACTTGGCATATATATTCCATTGGTGCCAGGTGGCAGAAATTCTTGAAAACCACCATAAATCTCTTTTATTTTCTCATATGTATTCTCTAGTCTAACGTTTCAGTATTTGAAGGTCCCCTTTCTGTCTACTAAGATGTTGGTTTTTAGCTTCTTGAAAGGAATCAGTTCAGCGCAATCCATTCAGTACGTCACTATTAGATTGTTCGCTTGAATTGGTGGCTTAGACAGATAAGATGCGTCTGACCGTGTGCAGACAAATGAAAATTCAGTGGCGAACGAGCTTCACGGACGTAGAAATTTTGCGGCAGAATTATTTGAGAGGAATTGGCGGTACAAGTGGAATTCACTCGGGGACGTTGGCAAGTCACCAAATGCTCACTGTGTGCACTGGTCTGAGAAAGCCGTATGCTCAGGCAATTCCGTCTGATTTGAACCCGAACAAATATTTTCAGCTAACAGAATTATCACTCAAATCAGTGTATGAATTAGATGGCGCATAACAGGACTTCCTTCCCACTAGTATCTAGTAAGCCACGCACAGCTACGAAAAAAGCAATTTTCGAAATTCGAAAGAAGAAAACGCCTCGTTGACAAAATTTTCCAAATGATGGTGAATTATATTTGATGTGAAGCACGTACTGCCTGATGAAAGTGTGAGGAGATATAGCGGTAATGAGTGATTCGTTCACACACTAGATTTGGTATTGATAATCTGTCTGTGTAATGTATGTGGCGTGACACATAGGATAACGTCAAACTAACGAGCAACGGGTGTATATAAACCACTAGATCATAGCTGTACCCGGCGTACAACGAATAGCTGGAATTTCTACAAAGTAGAGTATTTTCGTGGATTTCAAATTTTTACGGTGTGTGGTTCAAACACCCACTTTGAAAATTGCCAACTGCTTTGTAACTGGGGAAAATGTAGGTTGTCCCCGCAGTATCGAGGATTCCCCTTTTCTGGAAAATGTGGAAGCATTGTGGTCCTCTGTACAAAAGTGTTCCGTTAATCCCTGTGTACTATCCAAGAAATAGCTGAGGTCTTTGAGAATATTCAGCCACACTTACTGATTTTTTTTGGTAATTTCCCACCAGAGTGAGGGTCGCGGTTCATCAGTCTTGAAGAAATTTAGTGGTGAGCGTTCCTTTAGAACCAAAATATCGATTCTCACTCGTGGTATCCATAAGTGGGCCACTTTATGCAATTTCCTACGTAGTTTAATTTACGATGCCAATTTAAATTCATGGTAAACTGCTCCTCATCAAACTAACTGATTGCTTCGTTTACGCTGAGTTTTCTTTGTCTTTGATTGGTATTGACAAGTTCATTTGAAACCTTTTCACAACCACGATGATGTAAGAAAAAGCGAACACCACAAACGGGAGTTTTAGGTGAGTCTCTTATTAAAACGAATGAGTGTTTTGGTTGAACTGCAAGCTATTATGTCTTGTGTATCGACGGGATGTATGTCACTGAGATCATGCCAGCATCGTTTATCAGCTTAGAATAGCAGCAAAAAAACGACGGCCTACAAGTTTAATCGAACCCAGTGCAGCTTGCCATTTAGCTGTAAATGACATTCCCGAACCCAGATGGTGTCATCAGAACTTCACCGCGGTCTTCCCAGGAAATAATATGACCCTTCTGACGAGACGCTATTCACAGCATCATATCTAGCCTTGTTATGATTAGAAGAAGTGCTTTAACGTTTCGCACTTTATACCGAATGTCCCCAGTCAATTTACTTTGGTCCTGTGCCGTCGGGTGTCATACTACTTGACTGAGTAAGCGTTACAGTTGCGGATTGCAAAAAGCATGTGGAACTATAACATTCTCCGGATGCGGCTACAAAGTATAACGGCAAAAGAAAATCATACTATCCTAATAGCAAAACAAAGTAAGAAGTATTCGTGGTATCCTGACTGTGAAGAAAACATGTGACTCTCTTTTGTCTATGAAACCAGCCCTTTACACCATAACGTTCATTCAGCCTTTGTTTATAGCAATATAATTTTGACATGGTCCGCCAGATCACACCAAAACAGCTCACGATTTCCAATGCCTGGAAAACCGTGAAAAACTAACAGAATTTGTAATTATGGGCATATAGAACATTTATCCAACGTTTTGCTTACTTGCTTAGTTAGTAGGCTGGCCCTCGAAAAAACGCTACACGGGGACTCATTCACAGGCACTGAGTGTAATCGCTAAAACATTTGGAACAACGGATACAGTGAAGTTTCATTGTTAAGGCACAGCCGAGAGCCTTACAGTTAAGTCAAGGCAAGCACTTTGAAGCATACCTTAATACGACGATACTCTTATTTGACCTCCACACACCCTCCGGCTTTCCTTCCACTTGCTCTGTTTATCTCTTTCTTCTCCGAGGTTGATAAGCCAGGGAGTTATTGGGTTGTTTACTCGGCTGTATAGTAAGCAATGCCTCAGAATCAAACATGGCCGGACGTGTAGCAAATGCATAAGAATTGGATTACTCTGAAGCTCAACATCAGGGGTTTTACTCCTAATTACAGGGAAATTGGGTCTCTTGCTATCTCTGCGACAACCTGCCTTTTTAGTATTGATGTTCACGGGAGAGTAGTAAGGTGTACAGATATCATTTTATGTAGGGGTATACGTCACAAAATTCCTTTGTTTACATAAACATTTCGTAGTTTGAAGCCAGTGGTAATGCCTGAACTTAAGTCATTTTTTCCTGAATATGTGCATTCCGAGTACTTCATGCTTTTCACTGAGAAATGATAATTCCACTAAGTGACTGAAAATTGAGTGTGTTGAGGTATCAGTGGCCAAGTTTGTGGAAGCTTTTGTTTCGGTCAAACGAAATTGCTTCCCGCTGTATTTGCCACTGAAGCCTGTCAATTCGTTTTGTTGTATGCAGGATGTACTGCATTCTCTTTCTTGTTAAACCGCAGTGCCTCACATACCCCATAAGATATAAGTAGCTCAGAATGAAGAACAGTTCCATCTCAGAAGTCATCAGTCGATGAGCCAGTCAGCAAGTGAATTCTGTTATTGAGGGTGAACGGCGCTATATGCTATCCATTTGCGAGATAATCACATTGTCGAAGGTTTAAGTGTTCAACTACTAGATGGGAGATCGCGAATCCCAGACTGCCTGGAGTTTTACGACATGCGCTCTACAGATGACTTCCAATGGGGATGACACAGCTGAACAGTGTTTCTAGGCTTTTTAGCATAGATTGGCTTCGCTCGCAGGATGAAATCCCAGTTGAAATATAACAATTTTCCTCACACTACGAACAATAAAGTTTGTACCGAGGTAAAATTTCCAGGTGGCACTTCAGTCGTACTGTATGAATAAGATACAATGGAAATATCATCACCATAACTTCTATAGAAGGCCGACTGTGAAATTAGCGAGAGTGGTTGATTATACTCATAAACGTGTCTTCAAAATTGGTTGAAGTAGAGAGATACTTGCTATTCCATCTCTCTATCTGTAAATGATCCCATTAAATAACAATTTTGTTGACAATACAATGTACAACAGTTCCCTGGAACTAGTTTATAAAATCACAGATACACTTGACTGAATGTCTATAAAATACAAGGCCAAGAGACACGTTTCCTTCCTTGGGTATTTGAACGAAGCCAACGAAGTAAAAAGTGACAGGCAGGCAGTGAATCCACAGAGTTTTGTCAATAGGCTCGAATAATTCCTTCAACCAGCAAGAGATGTCATGAAACGGAGAGCTGATCATATCAAGCCACGAATGGCAAACAGGTTTACGAATACTAGGTAACCAACTATACGACGGATATGCGTAATTGTTGGTCACAGATATTCCTAGTGTTTTCGTGATATAACGTTAAGCATAAACGCCATGGAGTATGCGCTCATCAGCTTGTTCGCCCACGCTACTGCGTGAGTGTGTGCTAGCGACTAAGCCATCCAAAATACTTGTACACTACTACGCTACTCTGGACTACATATTCTAAACAAAATCACATATCGATCGTTCTTGTTTGAATTTTTGGAGAAACCAAGCAATTGATTGGCAGCATCATTACTCGAGGAAATACGAAGCCTGTACTTTAAATCCCACGGGAACGTTTACTGAGATAAACTTTTTCTCGAAAACGAAAAAAATTCTTGCAGCCCGACTAATCAGAATGTCCTTTACTGTAATTTTATGTCAGGATGTCAATCAGACACGACCAGATCTAATCTGGGATTCATTTATATTGCTGGTCAGAATTAGATCACCAATGCAAAAATTGCGTGTCCAAGCAGTTGATTTTCGAAATGTTTGCATGTGCCATTAAAGGATGACCATTTTTGTGTCTATTATCATCAACAAAGTTTACGAGATCTCCTGGCTTGGCTTTCGAGAAATCTAATGTAAACGGGCTTGGCTTTCAGTTATCAAGATTAAATTACACAAGCTTATGATTGGCAAACAAATAAGATCCACTGAGACGTTTTGTCTGCAACGTTGAGAATCAACAATGAAAAAGCATGCATTGCCGGAAAGTTCTCAATGCTGAGTTATCTTTGAAGAAGGAACAAACCATAGGGCTATATATATATATTGGAATTCAGTTAAGTCTCCTGTTAAAACAAAATTGCCGTGCAAATAAGCGCATTTCATGAATACGTATACGCCCTTATTACTAACGGATTAACAGAGAGGCTCACCTTACGCCATAATAATTTGGCTGAAGAATGGCAATCCTATCTTTGTTGTAACATCTATCTACATTACGCATATCAGTTCAAGCAGCTAAGGTGTCAAAACATTAGAAACCTCTTTCCACGCAATTCAGGTAGTTCAACTGAATCACACGATCAATTCTTATTATTTATATATTTTGCATATATTTTATGTTTATTGGGTGGCTAAGCTTGGCAAATGCTCAGCAGCCACGTGATCGACTACCAATCAGTTCACCCGAGCTACAAATATTGCAACACATTGCTATGTATTATTTATATTAACATTTCTTCAAATAACTCTTGACAAGATTCCTGATACTGTTTGTTTTGGGCACCAGGTATTCCAGGTTAGTTGTTTTCTGTGGGTTGACGCTAACTTCAGATGTTTTGTTTTAGTCAGTTTCTATCAGTTTCACTCAAAGCAGACTTTGCATTGCCAGTTTGCAGGCACGGTGTAATTACAGACATTTGAGTCAGGCTGTTTTTCTGCACACATACATTCTCACCCAAGGATGATGTGGTGCTTAAAACAGGAATGCACATGACAGGGTTTAGAGCTACCACACTCATGTCCCTTCATTTAACAGTGAACAAATCTACCATCTGAAATCACCAAAAATTTCTGACCGCTTTTACCTGATTTTTATTTCATCCGTATTAGTATCGACCTTCTGTGACGTACGTAGAAATGTGATGTCCCGCTACAAATGACCGCACACCTTACATGTAGCAAGTAGTGCTGATCAGACACTCGGTGTTTATTCAGAAAATGTACACACCCTGCACCACACTGTTTAAGAGACAATCCGTTATTGTTTGTTCCTCGTCACTCCAAGTTACAGAGCTTCGTCGACTGCCGAAAAGTACTCAGTGCTAGTTGTGTGGAAAACGTACTTTCTTAGTCCCAAGCGCTCAGACGTCGTCATGTCTGCTCCATTGTAACCACCTTCAACGTCCACAAAGCCGTATTATGAGGGAGTAGTTTGCCAACACTCAATTATCTTTCTCTGTCATCTCTTACACTTTTCAACTGATCGTTTTTTCCCGTGGTATTCGACTCCTATTAATGAGGAAACAGAATTTGCACCAACCAAAAGATCACGTGTCACATCATAGAGCAACGTTGTTTCAGACAGACATTTGGCATCAAAAGATAATTGAAAAAGTTAAGTATTTATGAATCAGTTTGGTTCTTTGACTGTTGGTCAGGTGACAGTCGTTCTGTTCGCCAAGCTTGGCATTTAGCTTGCAATCAGCTTGATCAACAAACAGTTAACGCACCAGAGCTACCAACATTAATTAGTTAGGTAAAAAACTTTGATGGCTGTACTCTTGCACAACTTCTGCTTCGGTCAAAAATCGACTTCTGTAGAACAGCAGTTTGTACGTGGTTTACTGTATTGTGAGTTTGGATGCAGCAGGTGTGCCTGCTTGATTATGCTGTCACGACTGCAGGATGATCCTTCCTACAAGCGGGTGGACAGCGTTCTCAAATATTCAATATACCAGTCTTTTCCTTTTCAAGTTCTTCAGTACGTCAGTGTACCTACACTTTTCTGATCAGTGGATGGATGTAGAGGTTCTGATGTTTTATTGGGTTACTGCTGCAGCAGTGTAACCTCTGATGCTTATATGCCTTCGGCCCGTAAACTTGTTTGAAGATTCTATCCAAACCCTTAATAACGGTGGTTAATTGTTCCGTTTAAGTTCACCCTCAAACCGACAACTCGGAATGTCTTCTTGGGCGGTTCATTATCACTTCTTAGTCTGATCCGCTTCATACTGACGAAAGCATAGTCCACATAATACATTCTGAAAATGTCTGTCCTAATTACGAGACACTGTTCTGCTCCATCCTTGAAGTAAATCCGGAGAATTGTGGTTACTGAGCATGATGAATCACTAGAGTTTTCCTGGAGGCATGCTGCAGTGGCGGCCTTGGAAATCCGATAGGATTTAGAAGGTACACAGTTATGGAAATAGGGCAATTTATTGACCCTCTAGTGCTTGCCATCACGTTTGCCCGGCCATTGCAAACTAGTCTAACTGTTTTTAAGTGGTTGTGTTTAGGAGTCCTACTCACTTGTAAAACATAAGGATAACAAGCAGCATGTTTCAGGGCAATGATAACAACCAGAAACGATGTTTGTGGGGACAAGCATAAAGTCAACTGTTCGTTGATGCATTTTTTTGAATCGTGTTGTCGACGAAATCGATATCGAATATATAAGACATGGCTCACTAAAGGCGTCTTTGTGGGAACAAGCGAGAGCAGGTTTTCGATAAAAAAACCCTAATGGTTCCTTTCATTAAATGCTTAGTGTGAATTGACCCGGTCTTATCCTGCTGGTGGCGGACTCCACACGCGGCGCTCACAATCTGCGATCACCATGTGTGCGTGTGTCTGATCCATACTTAAAACCACGCTTGGACATCTCACCCCCGAAGTGACTCACATGCGACAATCGGGCTTACGGGGTCGACATTTCTTGCTGCTCTGTAAGAACAGTAGACAATAAAACACGGACAAATTGATCCGGGATGTGTTTCGAAATTGCCTAATCAGCTTCTATCTCGTATCCCACCAAGTTCCAAATGTGACACCAAATTATATGACCACAATCATTTACTCGGCTGATGTGACGGATGATACGAGGACGGCGCGCATAAGAAACAACAGGAGAGAGCAACCGAAATTGAATGCGGTCTTCATCGGCGGTGGCTGTTCAGAATGAGTGGGCGCAGTTATGGTTGTTGGTGTTCGGGTAAAGATATTCTCAGACGAGTGAAAAAAGGGGACGCAACTACAGGTGACGGGAAAATGGAGAAAACCTAGAGTAGGGCAATGGCTCCCTACTGATATCTGCTGTAATCGAATATGACAAGTGGTGATAAAAAAGTTAACAAAAAAGGACGATTCCTGGAAGTTTTTTATTGTTTTGCTGCAAAAACCGATTTAATTAAGAATGGAATGCTGTTGAGTCAGTTTTCAGTGAGATATTCTTCATAGAAGCTTGTGGAAACGTTGTTGTTCCAACTGATAGCCTCCAATGTGAGGGATTTTCAAACCGAACAAATGTTTAGGTATGATTTAGGTAAGATAAAAGTGTTAGCTAGGGCGTGTATTCGAAAAAGAATGGCGTAAATTTTTAGATCAGTAAACAACGTTGGTTTACGGAAAGTAATTAGAAGGAATTTGGTGGCAGCTGCTTGTGGTTCAACATTCCTTTTACAGATGAGATGAGACAAGCGATCGCGAAATATTGTGTCACTAAACTTTATCAGCTTTTCTACCAGATATGAAAACCCGATTATAAAAACAAGGTTGTGACAATCCGCAGGCGGGCGTCAGAAGGAGATGAACAACAGAATACTGAGGGTGAATGGACAAGTGATCAGGGGATCAATACCTTGGTCTTAGTTCTGCCATTCGTTATGATAAGCAATTACAGAGAAAAGATACAACGATTTAACAGGTTAATGTTTTTTCTAGACTTAATATGTTCGCAAAAGTGCATATAGGCGTTTGGTCAGCTGAATCTTTACTAAACCTACAGTAACTACGCTCGAGAAATTTCCCTCTTACTGTATGCAACTTAATCGCTTTGGCATGAAGTTTCTCTCCCTTACACTGAATACTTCAGAGGCAATTCAATTGATGTACAACCTGAATGACATTGTGGTTGTAGTTTGCAGTTTGCAGGTTTAGTTTGCAGTCACCAGTATGGGTCTGAAAGTTGGCAGCGTGCAGACACCGAAGTTAAAAAAAATTCGTTCTATGGAAGAGGCTTCATGACGTATTGTTTGGCCGTTCGTTGCTTAAACAGACTTTTGATGAAAACCCAGTGTGTTAACACACAGTCCATTGGCTTTAAAAAGTTGGATAACTGGTTTTCCATATGCGTGTGAAACGATTTCGGCGTGAACGTGCCCGTAGTATGAAAAGTTGGAGAAAATCAGTTGGCGACTGCCTAAAGTGGGCTGATCCAACTGGGGTGGTGTGTATACCGGGATGAGATTTGGGAACTTAACGGATTAGCCTCTTTATGTAGAAAATGGATCTTGATTGAGTGGGTAAGTTCATGTCCTGATTGAGCTGGCCAGGAGACTGTGAAAATGCTAATGCATGTGTGAATATGAGCTGCATTTTGAGGCTCCCCGTCAGCGACTGCCTAGGTTTCCGCTAACTACTGAATCTGGTGTGCGAGCAAACCAATTCAAATGGACGGAGGATTGTCACCCCCAACACTTCAGGCGACACATATCGGAGGTGTATCAAAGTCTAGGGCTTGTACACACAAACAGAAGGATGAAAAACTGTGTTGTGACACCAAATTTCTTCAAATCAAAACGCTCCTTAGTCAAAAGAACGCTTCCTGAATCAATGTACCAGTGGCTTTCAACGACTGTGTCGCGCGCATACTGTGAAGCGATCTCGCAGCGTCTATCGATAACACCCTCGTCTGTAGAATCCATTTTTGGGGCTAAAATTAACAAACATTAGGATGATAGGCAGCGGGATAGTGTTGGACGGATTTATTCTATTTCGGCAGCATCCCAGCCACTAACAGAACGACTAGTTAGAAATTAAACTGGCAGAAGTCGAACGATAGCGTCGCATTTTGGAGTTTCGAAAGTGCCTCTGGAAAAAACTATCATCTGCAAAGCTAAAAAATCACTTTGTACTGTGCCTACACTTTTATACTGCAGTGGTATATAGATGGTATTGCAACCTCGCACACAAATTCCCAACCTATTTCCTCTAGATCGCTTGAAGAAGAATATGGGTGGACCAGATTTAATCTAATCAAGTTGTTCGGAAGGCAGAATTTTATAGAATCGAATGCAATAGAGTGGGCTGGTTAAGCCATGCGGAATGCATGACATCGAATTACATTCCAAAAGAGTTGCTATGTGGACAGCTGAAGTTGGGTGTGAGAGGTCAAGAAGGAGCGAGAACACGTTAAAGTAATATGCTTAGGTGAGCGAAAGATACACCATTTTTGAAATCAAAACACTGAGAAGGCGCCTGGTGCAAGGTCTTGCATAGTGCCTTGACGCGTTCTGAGAAGAAGCTTTTCTCGCCAGTGGAATGTAAGTGATCTTCTCTTAAGCGACTGAAGAGGACGTAATAACCCTAGTAAACTTAAAGGGTTGTTAAAATTTTGGACTCATCTGCATAAGAAACGTTGTACTTGTCTGTTATCTCAGCCACCACGTCATATAGATAGCATACGGCCAAAGGTGGATTATGAGCTTAGTTTTCCCGAATTCCTAAGGACAAAGCAGTACGTCCTAGGGCAACTTTAACGGTGGTTTAGCCTTAACAATCATGATGAGTAGTCTTGGGAACCCCAGCCAATGTGGCTGCATGATGTTGTGCTGGAGAAGTAAAATACTGTAGTGAAACTTGAAGAACGTGACTTGCGACGACGGTCTCATCCTGATGCCATCCTGCCCGAGCGGGTTGGCGGCTCCGAACAAGCCTCCGTCAGTTTGCCCGCAGATCTTATTATTCCTGGTCTGCACTGGAATCACGTAACATCCGCCTTTTGCGAAAATCATCTGTGTTATTGTAACTGCGCAGATGGGTCCGGTGGCCCAACACCTTTGACAGGGACAAACGCCGCTTAGATTTCAGCTTGACTTTCAGCCTAAGTACACATAAATGTGAACAGAGACAAAAGCCGTTTGTGCGAATCATCCCCGAAATTCTGGCTATCTTAGTCGGGTGGTGAGATGCACAGTAAGCTGGCCTTATCTAACCTGAAACCAGTGCAAAACTTTACGAGACTAACAGTGTATTGGAAGTCATTTTGGACATCTGTGAACACATTCCCCCAGTTGATTTGTTGAACGTGTCCTAAGGCGCAACAAACGACGACTATTTCTAACCTAATGTTCACCGTTTTCTTTTCCGTAAACCCAAGTGTAGGATCACTCAGGGGCTGCTACGTAATGCTTTGCGCCAAATGAATAACAATTTTTGTTAATTCAGCTAGACAGAGGGACACCGTGGTGTGAAGATACGATTTGCCTTACTTGTTGATGAAGGTAGATACAAATGCATTTTGGAAAGTTAAATTTCTCTTAGACGCCGCTGGATTCATGGCTTGCACAATGGTCTCTGCTGAAAGAAATACGTTAATCGAATGAACGGCGCCGTCGTTGGAACAGTCACCATGATATTTGGCCTTCATACCGCTATTTACTACACTGTTCAGGAGAACAAAGATGCAGCAGTATAATTTTCCAGTTGCACCCAGCCTTTTAGATGTCTTTGAATGCATTTTAAATGCTTGCACTGATGAATTTTGGAGCCGTTGTATGCTCAGATTGTATTCCTCTTTTACAACACTCCAAATCGTGTCAACGAAGCTTTATTGTTCCCTGGTAATTTAAACAAGTAAACCTTTTTAAGTGTAAAGCATCACAGAAAATCTCAGGGTCCTAGAAGCATCCTTTGAACTACGTGGAGAGCAGTCAGTGAGTTATTTGATGTTTGTGTTCGTCGAATTGCCAAGGAACCGCAAAACTGAATTGTTCCTCAAAACTACGGTCCGTTGACATTCTTTGCTTTTATTTGTAAGGACGTTTCACAAAAATTAGTTGCTAAATCATTGTTTTCGTGTTCTGTTGTTTCCCCAGTTCACCAGTGCGTATATTTATTTTGGATGGACGTACAGTGAGCCAACACTCTCTACTGATAATTCGAACGGTTTTGTTAACCGGTGCTTGCAAAAAATCTCGCTACTTCTTGTCTTCTGGTGGTAATCTAATTCACTCAGTATCACCAGGATCACCAAAAACACCGTGTGCTATGACTTGGTTTGTACTCCCACAAGTGATTTATTTGGTTCACATGGTGCTGGGTTACGATCTTGACAGCTGCCAGTACTCTCGTACGTGAAAGTCAAAATGAATACATTTGGATACGGACAAGAATAGGTCGTACAATAACTGAGATAAAAAACAATGGGTAATCACATGGAGAAACTCTGCGTGGTCAGACATCAAAAATGGAACGAAGTTATTCGATGTTTGTGTTGTCGAAATCACTGGCTACCGAGTGAATAACATGTGGAGCCACTTCTAAATGTTGCGGGTTATGTTCTTCACGTCCGGGAAGCGCGGCAAGATTTACTGCTTGCGACAAGATACTTAGTGACGAACGTATAGACACTGTAGTTGTTTGTAGTCCAGGTCTGGACCCCGGGCATATCCCGCGACAAGCGAAAAGGTGTCTCAAATATCGATGATAGACGGAACAGGTAGCGATGAGTAGAAGAGGACCAGTTACCGCATTAGATAGCGCGATCAACATGGAAAAATCCAGAAAGATTTCCATAGCTTCATTATTTAGTTTGAATGCTCCGATGAGCAGGTTTGCAATGTGATTCGGGGTCCAAGACAGAACGAATAATGCAGCCATTAGCACACAAAGTCGGGTTAATCGTTGCCTTCTTCTAGTCCATGCCACGGTGTTCTGATGTCCCATCAGTACCAGGAGCCGCTGTGATTGTTTCAAGTGTACGGTGATCACGTGCTGACTTACACAGACCACAAATAAAGGAATGAGATAGATCGTAAAGATGAGCACCAGATCAAAGGTAAGCTGAGCTTCTCTGCTCCATGTGTCTCTGAAAAGAACAAGTTAAAAGCAGGGAACATGTTAGGTCTAAGTAACCAGAGAATTAAGGGCACTTGTGGGAAGAGAACAATGAAGTGACTGATCAAAAGTGATCTCATTCTCAAACGTAGACACACCACGCGGTCTCCTCGTGTTATTGTATCGTGAACATCATTGTGTCATAATGTCTTGTGTGCGCCTTGAAAAACTGAGTCGCTCTACAACGTGAACGCACCAATCGCGAGAAAGCTTATATTACAGTGGGACTAACCAAGGTTAGATAGTGAAGGCTCTGTATTCTACACTGCATTTAGAGTAAGCAACCCGCGAAAGAGTTTCCAGGGTATCGTCGGAGGTGAATGGTGACTACTTCAAGAAAATTTCAGGAGACTGAATGGAGACATGACTCCGAAACAGACTTGTTTGTAGTTATTTTCCAGCATCCACACAAGCACTACCGTAAATGAGAAGCAGCCTGATTAACACCTTTGATGGTGGTGCTGATTCTAGAGAGACCTGGATACACCTGTGGCCATTTCAAGTTGATTGAAGGCGGCATTTATTTGCCTAAGCATCTTTTGGTGTGTAATGTAAATGGAACACGGTTATCGCTGTAGTCCAACAGGTGCGTCAGTGCAAATAACCGGCCTCGGTCGAATGGAAGACCTAGATCACAACAGACACATTGTTTAGTCAGTCACACAGTGAGCAAGTGCCCCCAAGTGAATAATGTGCAAAAACAACCAGTACGTGTGGACCAATGATATGAAGGATATGAGACTGATCAACACGCTCGCGTGCATCCAATTGTCTGGGTCAAACTGAAGGTAAGGACTGGAATTATTTTCGTCATCACCACAACATTGCGCGGTCAATCGTAACATGTGTGCAATGGTTCCAACGGGTTATTTAGTCAACCAATATTGACTAGTGCATTTTGGATGCAGTTACCGGCATTCAGCTATCCGGCTGTAACCGGCAGCTAGTGGACTCCGTCAAATGGGACACCACCTTCAAGAGCAAAGCAACCGAATTAGATGAATGAACTTGGAAAACGCGTCAGCGGTCGTTCGTTCGTCGTATAGGTGATCTTTTCGGAAAACAACACTGAGGTGATCGATCGAATTTGGCCTCATTCAGGAAGAAAGTCCCGTTTGAGAAGGCAATAACGCGATCTTGTCGGACGATGGATTCAGTGGATCGGGACAACTTATGTTTTACGACATCAATAGGTAGTAAAATGCACGTCGCTAGATATTCTTGGCGTTACGGTGAACTGAACGAAGGGATAAATCTCGAACGGAAAGTTCGAAAATTTCCTCGCGCTATCAACAATAAACGATGCAGTGTTCCATTATATTATATGATTTTGATCGACTGGTCCTTGGGTTGAATGGTGTACAAGTTGGATTGCTTGGATATAGGCAGCATAGTTATTGTTTCTTGGACAAAAGTTCTATGTGGACATTAAGCAGAAAGTTCTGACTCTTCTCCAGAACATCTGACAAGGTAGTACAAAGTGGTAGAGTGCACATTCTGGTTCCCCACTTGTCTGTTTGTTCTGCTTTATGAAAATGGCTCGTATGTTAACTGATTCACATTCATGTCACTCCCGATTTAACTTAATTAACGTGACGGAATGAAAAAATCATTTTCATCGAAACCTTTATTACTTTAGTTTTAGGCTGCATTTATCATCGAAAGGTCATATGTGTTCGGTAACTGGCAATTTTAACACCCTAATCTCTTCAAGGGAACCAAAAACACCATGAACGACAGACGAGGAATAGAGATGTGGGATATACAGCCACGTGGTCAAACTTTAAAGAAATCTCTGTATATGGTATTGCGTCGGTTGTTGCGAAAACTACCCACTCCAAACTACAGAAGAAAGGCCACTGCTACACCTAATAAAGTGTAAAAGGAAGTTTTCAGGGACACTTTTACAACTATTGAAGCTCGTCGAGGCTGTATTTTCAACCGTCACAGACGAGGAATGTACACCCAAGGGCACCGGAAATCCGAGAATCGAAGTGGTGCTCGGATAAACATTTGTGGATCTGGGACATGCGGACTGAATTTTAATATGGAGGATGTGTTCTGCGTAAATGAGCGATTTGTAAGATTGTGTATGTTCTTTATCATCCTGCTTCTGGAAAATGCACCAAAATGCGCAATAAAAAAAGGGGTCCAGAAGGGTTCATTTACAGCAGAACGACGGACGAGAATATAGGGCTGCACGGTCTGAAAACAATCCAAATTTACGGCTAGTACGTTATCGGTCATCTGATCGTCCACGAAGTGGAGTCCACGCGGAAATTGGATGCACCAATAGCTAAATAAAAAGGTGTTAGCTTCCGGCATACAATGTCCACCCTCCTACCCAGACTCGGAGTAAATTTGTTGGATGAAAAACACGTATTTCCTAATGTCCCCAATTATCTGATAAACAAATGTCTTTCATTTGCGAGAGTTACTATCGCAAGGTTAAAGGTAATGGGGATTTTGTGGTGTAGTAGATGCACCTTACTGGAAAACGTCACCAGATCAGAAACAACTTCTTATGCTGATGTTATCCACTTACGAGACGGTTGCAATTTCTTCTAACAGTTATTTGTTTTACGGAGCAAACAGTTAAAGTATCCTGCTTTTCGTCTCAACAATTTCATCCTTTGGTATATTTTCTTCCCATTTTCTGGTAACTCGCATGTGAAAATTCGATAAATCAGAGTTGCCATTTGATTGTCTTACAACGTCAGTCACAACATACTGAGATCAGCATCGCTACCTGCCAAACAGAGAGTCAATCAATCCATCAACTAGACCATTGCGTTCGTTAAATGATCGAAAAAATAACTTTGCGCCCTTTTTCCTGCAAGTAAGTAAAGCAAATGTGGAGGAGTATTTAACTTTGAAAGCACCAGCTGCCGATGAATTCTATAGAATAAACCTCAAATCGAAAGTTTTTCATACTGACCAAAATGGAGTGTATAAGTATCTCTTCCGAGCTATGCACAGTCTCATTATCTCTCACCTTCAAATGAAAAAGCACCAAAGGCATGCTACTATTTCAAACTTCGTTTTGTGGAACACATATTTAAAACGGAGGTGAATTTCAGGTAATAAATAAAAACATAAGTACTCATAAACAGAATGGAGAGGAAAATTGGCGGGAACGGGATGCAATCTGTGAGTAATACTTGTGTCTATTCAGTTCAAACTCTTTTGGGTTCCTAAAGGTTATCTACAGGGGAATAACTAATTTACAAACTTTGGAATCTGATAACTTTGATTCTCACAACGGATCCTATCTTAAGTCCTAATTAGTGGCACGACTAATACTAAATACGATCCACTGTAATGGGATTGAGTATTCGTTAGGTTATCTGACATCTGATAGTCCGGCTATCACTCACAGTCTGAAAGAAGTGTCCTTCGCAGAGATTGGCAGGTCCCGGTTTGAATGATCTGCTGAAGATTCCTTAGAAACTCACAACCAACTCAGGATAGTGTAATTCAAAGTGATCATCTCAGAGTGTCTCTAGGCGAAGTAATAACTACGCAGATTGTGTAGTATCAAACATTTTCAGTATTGTGGATTCGAGAGCCACACACGTAGGCTTCGTCAAATTGCGGTTCGATGAAATACCATGCACACTGTTCAGGAGGCCACTGACATTTAACTTTCTATTCACTTATAATCCCGCGATCCACGTTGGCCCGTCAAATATTTATACCAATGAATTGGGTATCCCTAGAACTTCGCAAAATTAGATTAATTCTAACAAGCAGATCAACGGACGTTTTCCAATATATTAAAATAAGTCCTTTCTCTGCTGATTGCAGGATTAGGCGAGCCAATTTGCTTCAAAGGAGCTAGCATGTGTGTTGCAATGAGGCAATTCTCCTTGAATTAAGAAGCATATTATTATAAACTTTGGATTTATTTGTTAGTTTTGGATCAGAAGTAAGTGAACCGGTACCGTGAGGGGTGGACTTTTCAGAGCTGCTTGATTCAGGAATTACGGTGATCATTTAATAAGGTTGGTACTCATGATCATAACAACAAAAGCTGACACATTAGAGGGGTAGCCGTTGCAGGTAGGTCAAGTTTCACTTTAGTTCCTGCATGCGAAGTAAATCGCTTGAGTTCCGGGTTAACAGACGTGACTGATGTGAAATTCGAAGTGCTGCCTACAATTTGACCTACAAAGCATTTGAACGTTTGTTAAATCCTTTCCTATTAAATCTGATTAGATGGAAACAAATAAACTTCAACAACGTTAGCATTAACTCACGTCGTACTAACTCCTGAAATTCCGGCTTAACTGACAGATGATAGTCTGGGTGCCGTAAACGTGTTTTGCAAAACAACGAAGTAGATGAATGCTGTCTGGATCGAACTAACGAATTGTTCAAGAGTTTATGCATGCCATAAAATAAGCTGAATGAATGTAAGTGGAGCCGAGAAGTGCTGATCTCTATTTGCTGGAGAAAAGCGGCAGTGCGCACCTGGGCCTTTCAGTGTAGACTGGCTTCACATATAGGAGGACGTAGCAGTTGGAAATTCTGAAATATCCTCATGCTATAGCGAACGCTTGCTCATTATGTACACATATGACTTTCCAGTTTATTTCCTCATCTGCCTTTCGCCTAGTTTTGTCGGTTTTCTGTCGCTCAATTGCTCCAGATTCATTCGTGTGGCTAAGAACGGAGTTTTCAGGGATGGCTGTCTGGCACACGATATGAACTGATAATTTTACACCTAATATTCCTCCAAGCAGTTAATTTACAAAGCCCTCTGGTTGTCAGCCTTGAACGTTCCCAATTAATGCGCTTGACTGTGCTGCAATCAGGCAACCGAATCAACTATCAACGTCCGAAAAAGCTAAGGTACGAGTAGAACCTTTTAGAATGCAAACCTATTTTTGCCCAGATAGACGTTGGTTTCACCGGAGTAAGCCAAGCAGTACTGCAATCAGTACGACGCCTATTCAGTCCTCCAAAAAACTGAGAGCTTGTTAAACATTTTGCGGAGTAGTTATTCTGGATGAGTTTGAGCCCCACAGGGTATGAAATAAATAGGCTGGGGCAGTGGCATGGCGTTTTTCGTTTTGGTCTTGCTACAATGTATATTGTGATCTATGAACACGTTTGCAAGGCTGATCGTAGCGGATTGCAGACCGACTGCTTGTTTATCGGTGCCGTAACATACATTTCTGAAACGTAGTTGAGGTAATCGTTTAAGTGCCGGAGGAGCAAATAGCCAGTAGCTGATGGTTAACAGTATTATCGCAAAAGCCTCCTCAGACCCTGATTACTCACAAATCCTCTCCACACACTTTTGTCCTGCGACAAATTGATATCAGCCGACCATTCAGCGATGGATATCGTCCAGTTATTGGGGTATATTTACGCAGGTGCGACTGAACTGAGTACCCTGATTTGGCGTTTTGCCAACACTTTACGCCTTTGATTTCCAGACAGGAGATAACCGGCACGCTAGTCCTGTGCAGCAAATAAACCAAAGATAGCGAGTTTGATAGAATCCACCTATCCATCTTAAAAAAGTTATGCTCCGGCATGTGCATTTTGAAAACAAAAAGATCTTTCTCGCAGTGGCTGCCTCAGCATTTGAATCAACTATCAACAGAAGCTTTAGGTTTTTGCGTGTTGTAGCCGGTGAACTTTTGTATGCTTAGAAGAATTTGTGACAAGAAGTCACAGGTTAGCCATCTACTGTTTTTTGGGGGCCATAATGTTCCCATTATTTGCCATTAGATTTGCTACTCCCTCGTCCAGCGCTTGGATATTTGTATAGAACAATTATGTCAACGGATTGACATGGAGAAAAGCTTTTCAGCGGATGTATAATTGATTCAGTTTTCTGCATTGTGGAGCGTTTATATTTGGTCATAATTGTTGGGAAACTTGCCTTCACTCAGTTTCGAAACGGCCCTGGGGAAATGAAGACAGCACTTGCCCAGGAACTCCGCGAAGGATGGTTTAGATTAATTCATTATACGCCGGGTGCTAAGCGAACACATGAATGTGTTTGGAACCCAAAGATTTAAGTGGATTGTCGCATACCAATTTAAACCCTAGCACATAACCGTAGTTATCACAGCCGCATAACCAAAATTAACCACAGAACACCATAGGAATGAACTTGCGACCCTCTCCGGGGAAGTTTTGATATTGGGTTGGTCTTCAGATAAAGAGTTAGGGAAGGTTGAGATATAGCTGATAGTCTGCGGTACTATTAAGGTAGTCAGACTTTTAGGACGTAGGCCATGTATGAGTATTTGAGCAGTGCTTAAACCAGGTGCTATGCCGAGTTGCATGAAATGCTGCTTCCGGCCAAACATGTGGTCAGTTATCACCATGAAAATGTACTATCCCAAGCAGAATCTAGTTATATAAGCAGGTGTAAATATCGTTCGATAGTGAGTTCTTTTGTACATGGGAGCGGGCGTCAGGAGACTCGTCTACGGATCACTATGTTATCAGTTTGTCAGCTGTCGCGCGAGAACAGCAGAACAACGCGAGCGAAATAACGGATTTTCGTATTTTTTGCGCTCCTTTAAGGGGAGGACATAGGGTCTAAAACGCCAAGCGTTTCACAAGATCAACCATTTATTCACACATCTGAAAAGAATTCCGTCTTCCTGCTTCAAAGAGAGAAAGCGCAAATCGCATCAATTTTAACTTCAGCAGCAATGAATATGTTTCGCGGTGCCAGGAGTTCAGGTTGGGATATTCACTCGGCCATGAGTGTGCGTTGCCACTAAGCCGGCAGCATGCATTAGCCAACCAAAATCATTTATGCAGTGTTGGTAATAAATATCACCCTGGTGCCCTGGTGACGGATTGGTAACGTGCCCATTTTGAGAACTTTGATAGGAGCGAAACTCATGTTAGCTGATTTTCGTGGTTTAGATTGGCCGGAGTGCCCACGTTAACAGCGGGTGAGCACTGTGTGGACCAGCACTGTGAATACACATTGTACAGTTAAATCTTTGCTTAACCGTATGAGCAGTACTTCGAGCGGTAAAGGCTTTTCACGTTATAGTCTACGATCCTAGTTGTTTCCACCGCTTACGTAACAGCTCCGGCTGATTTGAACAATATGTTTAGTGCAAATAACCACTCGATCACACAATTCATGCACCACCGCGTTTGTGTGCTCAATTAGGTAGTGAAAAGATTTGTGATGCCTCAAATCTGAATTTAAAAGCACTAATGAAGCCAGTTAAAACTGAAACGCGTGCAGAAGTCTCATGCAACTCACAAACCTATAGGGAGATCAGCAAACAATCTTCGATTGATTGGTGGTCCACAAATGCCGCCTACTTGCACGTGGCTGCTTAGCAACTTGTTGAATGTCTGTATAGACGGGATAAGGTGCAATTCATCCTCCGACCATGCAGTCGCACAAACTGTGATTGACAGGCTGTACGTGTAACGACTTCTCGGGTGGGGCCCTTGTTTTTCTTTGTTGATCGCCCACATATACATGGTCAACTGACCGGTACCCGTAGCATGGAGCCCAGTACACATGAAACATAAATTGATATATTTCTATTGTCCACGAATAAGAAAGTCCATAGTAACCAAAACGAAGTTTCCATCTTTAAAAAAACAACCAAACGGGACACGGAAATACACTGTCAAGATTGTCTGATACCATGAAGCGACACTGGCAACCCAGTATATCTAGGTGAACAGCACCGTGGAAGCGATAGTCAACAATAGTTATATTTGTGCCATACGTTCAAACTGGAAAACAATTCGAAACATCCCAACCACATTTGGGTTTGAAATTCTCGGAATGAAAAATATTTCTATACGATTGATTCACACTCATTGAGATGGAAGAAACACTAGAACGGTAATTCAATCACGGTTCACTTGTTTCTCGATGAAAATCCTCCTTGTCAGGGATAAAAAACAGAGTTTTGCGCAATTGAGAGAATCTTGTTTCTGGTCGTTTATTTGCACTACTGCGTGTTCCAGTTTTGGCATCTGAAGTCTTTTTCGTGCATGACGATCTGTTACAGTCTTCAAGTTTGAATTCGTTTGACGTGTGCAAAAGCCAACCAGAGTGAAGTTTACCAAAGTTGACATTCTTTATCCTTCCATCCCCAACCACTGCAATCTGGTCATTTTGAGGATCGCAGATACATCATCAACATTATTTACAGGTTAAAATTATCCGTTTTGACAAATGGATAACGAAGTGTTCCTATGGTAGAGAATATATATTGGGAGAACAGTAATGAAGAACTCCCGCTCATGTGAACAGCAAATAGCAAATTCCCGGAATATTTGCATGATTTGCTTTAGGGTGAACTGGGAATTTTCTAAAACTGTTCCCCATATCTGGCTATGTATATTTACAATTCGAATGAAAAATTTCCGTTTTACTTTCACATACATAGGCTTGGGCAACCTGGCAGTATCCCAGCCCTCGTGCTTTCTTCGGGTGGCATGGCAGTTAGGCACCGATAAGATCGAAAACCACATCTTTTATTGTTGATAACGCGAGGAAATTTTCTAACTTTTCGTTCGAGATTTATCCCTTCGTTCAGTTCACCATAACGCCAAGAATATCTAGCGACGTGAATTCCACTACCTATTGATGTCGTAAAACATAAGTTGTCCCGATCCACTGAATCCATCGTCCGACAAGATCGCGTTAGTGCCTTCTCAAACGGGACTTTCTTCCTGAATGAGGCCAAATTCGATCGATCACCTCAGTGTTGTTTTCCGAAAAGAGCACCTATACGACGAACGAACGACCGCTGACGCGTTTTCCAAGTTCATTCATCTAATTCGGTTGCTTTGCCCTTGAAGGTGGTGTCCCATTTGACGGAGTCCACTAGCTGCCGGTTACAGCCGGATTTCTGAATGCCGGTAACTGCATCCAAAATGCACTAGTCAATATTGGTCGACTAAATAACCCGTTGGAACCATTGCACACATGTTACGATTGACCACGCAATGTTGTGGTGAAGACGAAAATAATTCCAGTCCTTACCTTCAGTTTGACCCAGACAATTGGATTCACGCGTGCGTGTTGATCAGTCTCATATCCTTCATATCATTGGTCCACACGTACTGGTTGTTTTTGCACACTATTCACTTGGGGGCACTTGCTCACTGTGTGACTGACTAAACAATGTGTCTGTTGTGATCTAGGTCTTCCATTCGACCGAGGCCGGTTATTTGCACTGACACACCTGTTGGACTACAGCGCTAACCGTGTTCCATTTACATTACACACCAAAAGATGCTCAGGAGGATCATCCTCATCATGGACCGCAGGACATCAATGTTCAACGCTGATGCTTCGCTAACATACAACCCCGTTTGGTGGATAAATGCTGCGTTACAATTTCTACAATTTGTTCAGTCATCGAAAATATCTACAGGTGTCTTCAGGCCTTTCTAGAAGCAACATCACCTTTAAAGTTTTTAATGAGGCTTTTTCTCATTTACGGTTATTACTTGAATGATAATATTGGTTATAATCTGGTCAGCGGTTGAGACACCGGGATCAAGTCTTCTGGGTATGCTGTTTTCAAGCTACACCCCAATTTCAGGCGAACTCTGGTTCAGATGGCAAAATAATATTAGACGACGGCGATCGATTACAGGCCTACCCTATTTCAGTCATTAAGCTAGGATATGGATGGATGGATGCTGAAAAATCGATTTTAAGTGAGCCTATTCTGGAGGACCGTTGCCGTTCAAGGCTTCGTAAAGAATTTTTAAATCTGTCAGAGCCCACCACTGACGATTTCTTGCAGACCGTCGCTGATTCTTTGCTCTAAATGAACTATGGAACGCGGAGCGTTCGTTGTCTAATCTGGGATAGCCCTGCTTTAATGGATGCTGTCTGGCGGCGATTGGTGTGTGTCTTGTTGTAACGCAGGTCAGTTTTTCAAGGCCTCAACAATACGTGGAAACAGTAAGGGGGATCTGGTGCATTTTTTGTGACGGTGTTTAAAATGAATGAACGCCATGCAAGACTACACTTAGTTCAATAAAATGTAATCGATCAGGTTGCCTTGCGCATCCGTATTTTGAGCATAGGATGTGTGCTGTATTCGGTTAAACGCTGGAGGACATCTAGCTAAGAGCTGGAACAGATGCAGAGCGAGGCTGACCAATTTAGAGCCCACAGCATTTGGTATAGTTTAGCAAAATTCTAAGAGATGTGATCTCTCGTGTACGTTGTTAAGTGATGCACCTTCTCTAGTTACAGGAATGGGCTATCGAAAACGGAGTAGGCCAGGAGTTGCTAGAGATCTGTGACGGCACTCATCGAAAGTTTTGCCAGAGCCACCCATCACGCCTTGTAATTGAACAGTTTTTTCATCCTACAAACTCTCCTGGTGCCCGAAGACGCTATGAGATCATTTGGGGTGACGAGGCACTCTCCGGCCACCCAGTTTGATAAGTTTTTTTACCTAAAACTAACCGATAACTGACTGCTGAGTTATCTTGTTACCAACACCTCAGTAAGTCCACGGGGAACATTTACTCTCATCTTACATGACTGAGAGAAATTGTATATTGTGGTGCGAGTCTCAGCAATCCACTGAGCTGTTCTGTGGAATATCTGTGTTGCAACCACGGAATCACTACTGTCAGGATGATACTTCATTGGTCTGAGAAGCTCAGTTTCCCTATCCTTCCTGTCGTGGTTAGAACACGTTTGCCGTTTTTTTTTCAGTTCAACCAGGAGTACTATGTCGAATATCACGGTTGTCAGTCAGACTTCATAGTCAAAGGCTCTGAATGGGGGACTTAGTCGTCCTCCAGTCTAGATTCAGATGCTTTGTCGTATGCTGGCCCACACGATACACAAAATATGCGGAAATATGCGTGCTACCTTCAGTTCGGTTGGCTTATTTATTACATACAGTGGGTCAAATAATCAAATCCAGAAGACTTCCGTCACTTCTCGTCTTTTTTCTTTTCATTACATTTTCCTCCTTGTCGCCTCCTAATTACTACTCTTATGTAGATTCCATCCCTAGATACATCAATCATAAGTCGAGGAAAACGACAAGATTCACGTCAGTGCTCACACTAACCGCTCTGTCTTCCATTCAAGGCTGTTTCTCCAGGTGAACGTACAAGTTTCTAACATGGCAAACTGCTGTTCTGTATACTGGAGATAAGCAGGCAGCTCTTTTTTTCGAGGATTGATTTGTCGAATCCGAGTCCGAATAGAGCAATTAAGCCCACAACACACACGCTATGTGGATTTTCTCCACTATGAATTTCAGACGGATCTGCTGGAGCAGACTGACTGTGTGTGTGGGTACAGCCTTTGGTTCCCAAATCGAGGCTTCCTCACTTGAGAGGATGCTCGTTAATAGCCCAAATTGTGCCGTGCTACTGTCCCCCCATTTTCGAGTTCGCACTAGTTGAAATACCAGTCACTTTTCGCTCTGTGTGTACTAATCAATCATAACTCTGGCACTGCACAGGACACTCTATCGGAAACTCTATACTATGTAATTGGTCAAGGAGGGTTCAGATATATTCGGCCACAGTATAATTAGGATGCCTGGCTTCATCAGAGGCACGTTCAAATGTTTTATTTATGTGAAATGAAAACGCCATACTAATTGCGGAGGGTTTTTGCAGCTATGTGCCAGAAATCGGTTGTTTCTCAGTAGTACTGTGTTTAGACATTGTACTACCCTCCGATGAACGAACTCGGAGCTGAATTGATCATGTAACCTTCAGGCAGTGGCAAGCAGGCTCAGTTTTTTTACTGTCGATCATACTCTTGAGTGGTGCAGAATCTCAGCAGAATTCTCCAGTAAGCCCGAGAAGACGGTTTCCCTGCAAACCGAAGAAAACACGAGAGAAAAGTTCAAAGAAACACATCAGCATCTACTGTGTGGTGATTCAACAGCAGCTTCTTTCAGGGCCGTCGGTCGTAACTGGACTGAGATAGTCTCGGCTATACATCACTTCATATACTCTGCTTGCTGAGACGTTTGACTCCTAATTTGAATACTCGATTAAGCAACCCATAAGATGGGCCCTTTTCTCGTGTAGAATTTTCACTCCCCCTTAAGTAATTGAGTAAATAGTGAAGAGAAGATTCCATTAGCTCCCGCGCTGGACTCCAAATATGCCATAGTTTGTCAATTAATGGGGGATTATGAACTGCGAATAGGAGAAGCAGTGGTAGAGGCTATGCCTCTGAGCAAGTTGTCATTTATTCAACAGAAGTTTTCCCCGCTTTTGCATGTGGATGTATGGTACTCCTTCGAGCCCAAACTACAGGATGCGGGTAGAACATGTCTGTTTTCAGCGAAGATGCAGCTGGTGCTGTCTACAAACCCATAGTTCAGTTGGAACTCCAGTCTTGGGTTGAAATAGACCATTGCATGAACCCATACAAATCATATGGAAACCGAAAATTCCGTTAAGGTCACAAAGCTGCTGATCTCAATGTCATTTTTTTTGCAGACAGCTGTGCAGCCTGAGCACCATATGCAACTTATGATTTTGGAAAACAATCCATCAGTAGTAAGTAGTGAGGCAGAGATCACATTCCTAAATTTAAGGTGAGATACTTTTAAACATATGTTAGAATACCACTCTTACCCTACGTGCTTCCCCACGCCTTGATTTATTACGAAAACATTCAGTGACAAGTTATAGGCTTGGTTAGTGTCATATCCACTACTCAGTTCAAGCAGCTTCCCTCGAGGACTAAAATTCCATTAGTTATTTTTGCACGACTCACGAGAAAGAATCTCAGATATTAACTTTGTACACACCTTTTTGGTATCGAGTAAGCAGTACTAGGGAGACGTGGAAGGGTTTACCTTCTTTCCGTATGTTTGCATCTAACTGCAGCTATCTAAACAGCGCAATATGTCGTGTTTCTACCGACATACCTAGGCAGCGCGCTCTCCCAATATCTCATAGTTAGACCGGAATCACTGTTCAGTGGGCCGGAAAAATGGCGATTTTAAGTGACTGGAGTCAGAGTTTAGTAACGTGACCTTCATGATCTATTAATAAAACACACGACTGAATTTAAGTATGGTTGGAGATGTGTTGTGTAGTTGCTAAATATCAGTTCCAAAGTTCGAGAATGTGGCCACTTCGGGGGATACATGAAATCAAAATCTGTTTTGGGAGGTGCATAAAACGAACTGCTATCGCTGGACAATTCGAAACAATTCAGGCATAAGTTCAGCTCCCAAACAAACGTGTCAGCAACCAAATGGCACCCTTTGTTAAGAATTGAATGCCTTTAAGATTCCCCTTGCTGTTTATAGTGAAGCTTCTCCTTATTTGGGAATGTGAATGTAGTAAGTAATTCGTGCCAAACAGTATTATGCGACGATTTCTACGTGGTTTTTTTGCTGATGGGCTTGGGTATCGCTCTATGAGGGAATAATTTTTTATCATCCATTCTTAAGTTTACTGCTGTCATCTCATGCAACAATTAAGGCCACCGCTATTATTTACAACAGCACCCCTATGGATCACTCGTGCTTTCTTATAGTAAAACCACGTCAGTTTATCTGAGAAAAAAAAACAATCAACGAAACCCAGTAATTAAATAAAGAACTACGGTGGAAGTAAAAGTGCTTAACATCAGTTTACAACAAAAACATGACGTGCCTACACCCCCAAAAAAATCTGTCAGACTAGGTGAATGGAATCTGACAGCATGGACGCTAATGACAGGTCAAATAGAATTCTACTAGTTTTTTCTTCCCCATCAATCTTTCTACAGTTCTTGTGAAAATGCTGTCAGAATAAAAACGGATGTCCATTGCAGGCCTGCTGTGCCCTGATAATTTTGTGTTATTGACCGTTTTTGGTGGGGGGGGAGAACAAATTTAGCAAAAACTGACGGTCTGCACAGAACATTTTTCCTGCTACTGGACCATTGAACCGTATTTCCTGTTGAGTTTTGAACGTGTTTCGCACATTTGCAATAAGCACAGATCGCTGAAAATTGTTTCCTTTATTTCACTGTGGGTTCGTTCTTACGGTAAGGTAATCCACCCCCCAGTGATTCTCCAGCAGAATCCGCAGCAGGCGCCCCCCACCAGGTCTCTACAGGATCTTCTATATTTACCCACAAAGAAATTTTACAATTTTCTTCTACGAGGATCAACATTGACGTCACCAACCTCCTCGAGTATAGTGAAGTAAACTCCGAGGTGAAATATTTAAAGGGCTATTTGTTATTTTGGTACACAAGCCAGCGCGTACCGTTTGCTTGTTCACTGAGACAATGTGGACTGCACATGCCGAAAAAGCTGCAAAATCCCATCTTTGTCAGTTGGGCTTGCGCTTACCCTTACAGTTTCGATGACAACCTATCCCCCTTCCAAGTGAATTCTAAAATTAGTAATCGGGTTATTGACGTATATCAGCAGATGCTTACAAAACACGTACTGGTTCTCATGGACGATGGTTTTCATTCTAAAGCAGACAGAATTGTTATCGACAGCAGTGTTCCAGTGGTAATCACTGACTTTAAGTGCGAACCTTACACAACACAAGTTTGCCAGTTGGACTGGAGATGACAACACGCTTGCTGCAGTGGTTGGTCATATGTCATATTTTTCAAGGCTTCCACACACAGTAATCCACGGCTCACTGACAATGACCGAACTGGTCTTAGGCAAGGGTCTAACTCTCTTTGGGGGAGCGGCTAGTACCGACCGCACGTGCAAACAGCAATATGCGAAATGTGACTGTTGCAAATACCTGCTTATAAAGGCCATTTTTACCTTTCGCAGATATCTTTACCGTTATGAAAATCAGTAAGATCTTACTTACGTCTAATGAAAGACAACCTTCGGAACGTAAATCAGCGTAGTTAGTACAGCCTGTGCTATATTTTGGATAAATTCATAATTTTTATCTGCTAACTACAGTGTTTTCTTGGGTTCACCTATGTGGTGCTGAATATATGAAAAAGCCTTGTGTTATGGTTGGGGATCTTTCGAGTGCTATGAACCGTACGCATAGAACAAGGCACAAGAAGAACAAGAACTGAAGAGACGAACACGTTCGCGTCAGTTGTGGCAGACAGACGCACTAATCACCCAGGATGCTGCGGAAACTTCACCAGCCTCTCCACTCAGGAGCCGATAGCTAATATCCTGACGCTTTTGAAATGTACGAAGCCATTCACTGCTACCCTTAAATCTTCAGTGCGTCACCATGCAAGCACTGTCCACATGTGACTTCCAATGTTGGACTGGATCCGTCGGCCGCAGCTCTCAGGACTGTAGATAAATCAAGATGATCTCAGTTTTTTTATCACTAACAGACTCGAGGTAATAACCGAACAAACTCATTCTGTACAGCCCCCTTCTGTGGTTAATGTTATTTTCTTTGTCACGATAAAACGTCTATGAATTCACAGCATCATGACGCAACGGCAAAAACAGCTGACTTAACTCTTGGTGTGTTAATTTATGCTATGTGCCTTGACATTTGAAAATGCCTAGGAATCTCGGAAGGATGTCAACAGCATCGCCGTGTGGAAGTACGTCATCAGTTGTGCGTGTAGGTGAGGTAAGAATTTGCACCCTTTTTGGATGACCAGCCTGTTAGTCATTGCGTGTGTCGTAATTTATTTGGTAATTTATTTGAATGAAGTAGCGAAGTTCTTTAGACGCCTTCGCGAGGAGGGCGCACGGAATCCTGACTTTCTGGGAGCCGTTATATATTCCTCAGGTAGACGGTCTGTATTCAGGGGTGTCCATATTCAGGATTTTATGCTGCAATGTTTTTATGATCATAGTGTCTGGTACCATGCCACACAATAAGTGTCTAAAGGATACTGAGCAGAAATGTTTGAGAACAGATGGCACACACAAAGGTCCACAAATCTCGCTATGAATTGGACGGATCTGTTAAGTAGCTGGTCTTTAAACTTTACTGCGCTTGTTATGCTGAGCTCGAAGGCCTTTTCAAATACACCTTATCAAGTTTCAGCATTCCAGTAGGCTTCCAGTAGGGGTCTCTTCGTAATTGTGTATGACAAGGATTACTGCTGCGTCCCCTTCAGAAAATAGCCTGCACTTCGAGGTCTATTTTTGAAAGCATACTGTAGATTGTGGGATCCACGTAGATTAGAATCATGTTTGGGAACGTCGACAATGTTAAAAACAAACTTGTGCACACTGGGATTAGACATGCCCATACGTAATATAGCGAAACCAAAATAATCATCCATCCTATACGCAGCTAGTAAGCGAGACCGCTCCTCAGCGAAACAACGAATGATTTTTGCTGGAAGTTGGAGATTGTTCTCACGAAATGTAGCAGTTTCAAATCCAACCTTACGGGATTGGTGTAAACTGGTCTTAATTGAGAGATGGGAGCTTGTTCGGTGGACTACATACATGCAAAAAGAATCTGATGAGTACCAACCAGGAGAACGGAGGTACTTTATGGCATTCTGTTTGACCGTAGATGTTCTGATTACTTGTTGTGTCACCAGTCGCTTCAGCTGGAAATGTTCGTGTGGTATGCAAATTGAATTTCCCTTCCACCTTAAGCTGATTAGTCTAACTCGCTGCTGTCTCGACTCCAATTTGCCACCAATTACTTGCTCACGTGACGGTTGTCACGGACGAACCACTCTAAACTGATTCTCTCAGTATTATAAAATCGCCGGGGATCAAGCACTTAAAGATAAAATAGCGCGGGTGCTAGATGTACCAGTTTTCCGAAGTCTTGTGATCGGGCATTACACAAATATTGTGTGGCATACTGTCTGAAACAGAGCTTTGAGGTTACTAGGATGAAGTTGGATACCACGCAAATTCCAACTAGGAAAACTTGAAAATAGAGGTTAAAACAAGCCATAGATTACAAGTGGCAGACGCTAAGCGATTTAGCGAGTCACTCAAACAGCCTGTTTTGGTGGAGTGGCCGACAAATTTGTTTGACTTTCAGATTAGTCAGCATTGTTTGGGCGATTTATTACAAGAGACAAGTCCGCTGAGGAATAATGTGTAAGGTGTTTTAAAGTTATCAAGTCCATTTTTAGGACTCATTTGTGATCCCGGATCCTCGAAGACAGACTGTACTGAAAGGGATAAAGATCTCTTTGCCCTTGGTGACCCTTTGATGAGACTACGACACTCCATACAAGTTGACATATATCGGCGGTACGTTACTTATTTGATTGAGAACAAATCATGCTGTTCCCTTTATAAACAGAAGCTTATTGAGAGTAATGGTTCTACTCCCCATTTCCATAAAATGATCAATCCCTAATGGGATCGAAATCGGTCACTGGATAGAATGGTAACTTTGGGGGGGAAGAGGAGCGGCAGTCCACTCAGGTTTGATTAATACCGCGTGTTTATGTTATTTCTCTATCAACTCAATAATAGTATGTTATCAGTTGTTCGACTGTTGACTGCCTTTGAAGAACTTCTCCCAGCAAACAAAACAGGATTCCGGCGACCCTTCACAACGTTATCATATGAGATTTAACGTTATCACTCTAATTCGTTGACGCATGAGGTAAGTTGTTGACAGCGTGGTGGTTGTATGCAGAGTCATTTCAAGACTCGTATCGAATCTGGCATTGTAAAAAGCCCAGTAGGCGTTAAACCAGAACCAGATGCATGCCTCTTTGGCCATTGGGTACACATTGTTTTGCACGTGCTTAAGAGCTATCTGACATCCGCACGCGTGCAAGGAGAGTCAGGTGACACAAGTGACGTAAACGTACAAAACTAGAAAGTCACGTGAGTGAATGACAATTTTGGTTTTTGTAGAGTGTGAAACTAAGCAGTATAGTGTTACTGGCAGATGACATTCAGCAGTAGATGATTTTTGTGGTACTTCGAATGCTTAAATAACTTTCGCATCAAGACTTCTGTCGCTCTAGTAAGAAACAGCACAGTAAACTGATACAGGGAATAAGGGTAGTGAACACATGTCGTCAGCCCGAAAACCACGGCCCAAAAAGGATCTGCTTTAGCCGCTATGACTTGATACCGGTGACCTTGATATCAGGTTTATCTATACATGAATGCATATGTGTACTTTCGCACATATACCTTACATATGTCTTTTGTCCATTGTCCCGCCGCAATAAAATGTATTACGATACCTCGAATATTGTGCCAACTGAAATATGAGGCGGCTTGGTGCAGAAAATTCAGTTGAAGAGGATTATCATCAAAGAGTGTCTCAGTTAGGTTTTCAGGTGAGTCTACCTTGAGAACCAGATTGGTGTGTAAATAAGTGTATAAGTCGAATTACGTGCAATCTGGGTTCTGCTTCCGCTCTATGGGCCCCAAGAAGAGTGAGACCTGACATGGACTGCCGAAGAGTTTTCGGCAATCTTACGAGTAGCGTGATCCGTCTATTATATATATATATGCTTATATAGATTATGCCGATTAAGTTGCAGCAGTGAAGACACATTATGTGCGTTTTTCTTCTGGGGAATACTGGAAATTATTTACATCACATCGATAATTGAACACTTTTCACCTTTGTAGCACTCTCGTTTAAATGGTCTCCTTTGAGTGAATTCAACCAATCTCATAACTATCTATAAATCATTAAAGGCCATGCTTTGGAGAAGAACGAAAGAAGTAAGACATTGGTAAACGTGTCCGTGATATGTAATTATGTTCTTCAAGTCGGCGACAGAATGAGCGGAATTATCTGTAAGCTGATATTTCTTCTCAACACTTTTATTGATTTTAATGAACATATGTATATGATTGACACTAAGTTTCTTTCTTGTTTTGGTTATACAACTGTGGTGTATCAGATAAACTTTCCGGCCTACCAACTATCCCTTTACATTCAACCTTATTTGATTGGGCTAGTTTCCTCCAAGTTTGGCTGCATACACAAAAATGTACCACAGCTTCTCTACTTCTACTGTTCAACTCAATGGATAGAGATATAAATGTCCGGAAGATCAGAGCATGAAAAATATATAATTCCCGATTTAAATATTTTTTTACAGTTCTCAGTGAAAAGTTTTATGTGAGAAATTTAGGGATATTCCAATTGTTGGATTTACAAAAATTATACGAGCCCAAGAGTACTCTTCGATATTTATGCTACTTCCTACTCGTGAAAGGATGATAAACTGACTAGCCCATGAAACTATATGCAAGCTTTGAAATCAGGCAGCGCAAAGCGATGAGCGTAAGTGAGTCATGTTGTTTGCAGAGATTCATCAAGTGA
Source organism: Opisthorchis felineus (assembly GCA_004794785.1). Lineage (NCBI taxonomy): Eukaryota > Metazoa > Platyhelminthes > Trematoda > Opisthorchiida > Opisthorchiidae > Opisthorchis > Opisthorchis felineus. The sequence continues at coordinate 503,155 of SJOL01009743.1, read as the reverse complement.
ACTATTCGCTGAAATGGTTGGAACGGATTAGGTTTCCGGATTATACATTTAGCAAGCCAGGCTAGAAACGCCTTTTGCTCGCGCTTTTTAAAACACATTTTTAAAACACATTTTTGGAAGTGAGCCGATGTCGGCTCAGCAATATTTGATTTATGGCAGCCATAATTAACTTTGGTCTACATAGTGAACGAAAATCAAAAATTTGTTGTAGTCAATTTTTTGTCTGTAAATTAATAGATGTTTCAAGCCCGGACTAACTGAAGCCCGGACCGTCTTTGTTTCCAACACAGATATTGGCAAGCAGAAAGGGATTTACTGTAAATGATATGAGGCTGAAGAATGTGTGTCGGCCAACCCACTTTGGCTTTCTGTCCATGCGCAATCTTGCGAATACTAAGACGTCCTCCGAGGTAATTTGTCTTGTTAAGCATTCATTCTGAATAAGAGGGAATAGTCATTTTGGCGCTGAGATGGTGGCCATCCAAACCTACTAGGAACTATCGCTGAAGTCAGATGCGATCGGCTATTCCACAATAAGGTGGTTAGGGTACGGAAATTGCTGAGACAGAATATACTTCACTCCAAGAAATTATTTAATAATGCGGTTTCCGGTAGTCAAGTTTTGCTTTACCGTCTGTCGAGAAAATCATTGTTTTCGTGTCCAACTCAGACAGGTGTAAACCTAGAAGTGTGCAAAATATGTCTTTTCAAGAGAGGAAATAAGGAAATTGGTAAATGCTCACTTCATTGGGCCAAGTTGAATATAAAATCAATGCAGGCTATACGCTGTTTTTGTCACCAGAATCCTTCAACCATGAAAAAAAATATTCCGAGTAGGCACAACAACGCCGTTGTTTAACTGACCAGGTAAGCTCAACACCAGCACCCAGGCCAGCGGGCAATTCATCTCGTCAACGCATGATGAAGTAGGCATTATTCTTAGGTTGTATCGGTCCGAAAACAAATCTAACTGTACACAACTGTGTCAATAGGAACTCCTGATTTGGTGAGACGTTGCTCCGCATCATCAAGTGTCCCATTCCAATCGAACTACACTCATGTTCCTGACTTGCAGATGTAGTGATTATTTGCCGGTTAGCTGCAGTACCTTAGTTCACGGACCACCACAATAGAATTCAGTCCCTACTGGCCACCTCTTTGGTTCATCCCGTTATATTACTTGGTCTCCGCATGTTGTCGAATGACACCTACTAGCCAAAACTGATCCATTGCCAGTTGTCTGGTCATGGAACAACATCCCAAGAAACAAGTTACTGAATAGTCAACTCGATGGGATACTGAAATATCATTTAGCGCGCAATCCAGACTGCATACAGTTGGGCCGAAATTCAAATGCTTACTATGCCTAAAATATTGATTTTTTCGAGGAGTGCAAAAGTAACTTTGTAGTGCTCAGGGCTTTGGAATTTTGCGCGTTCAGAAACAGCTCCAGTGAATCGGTTCCCTAGCGTGCGATGTCGCTTCACACTTCTGCACACTGCAAGATTTATACTACCTAATTGTTCGCCTTATCAAGTGCTTCGTTGTAATTCTGCTGGTAGAAGCTTCCTTTCAAAGACTTTCGAAGCTATTTGCATTTGAAATGTTAAAGTACAATGACAACATGGTCTTTGACAAGAGTGCCCGAAATAATCGCTCACTGCCACGAAATATACCCTCCCAATAAGGATGCGTGGCTCACAAACACTGCTTTACTCATCTGGTGCCGTTTGGTTAAGCAGAGAGCTCCGTATATCGTTCCAGTCACCAAGGGGCCTTGAGTGTCTAATGGAAACAAATTCCAGGAGCATTCGATAAGCGGACGCAAGTTGTACCCAACAAGCCAAACCCACCTTAATTGCCCCAGAGCGAATCAACCTTGTGTCTTTCATATCACTCAGGATGACTCCACTTATGAATAAGTGGAGTCATTCATAGTTTCCTCAGCTGAACTGGGATTTATCCGATTTTTTATTTGCATTTAGAAAGTCAAAATAACAACATCGTACGAACCAATGAACGTGTATCCGTTCCAAGATTTTTGTAACACTCCAGTCTGCATACCCAACCGCGTAAGATGCCAGGTTACTAGTACGTTAAACAAGTGCATCAGATGAATGTGCATTGAGAATTGATTTGAAAGACCTGAAGAATTTGTTTCAACTATCGGTGGTTACAAAATGTGTTCGAAGCAAAGTACAATCATTTCGGTACAGTAGTTCACTCGACAGAACGATGTCCTCGTAAATATCAAAAGAGGGGTATGTAGCTTGCCTAATGAAGAATCTATTCCTCAAGTTAAATAGATCACAATAGCGATGCTCTTTGTCTCACGAATGAATCTGCCAGTTGACTGTCGCAAAAACTGACTGCTGTCACTTGCGGTATTACCCTGTCGAGCCACGCCGAGAAGTCTACGGTTATGAATTGACCGACTGTATTAGAAAGTATAGGCGTTGATTACATAAAGCCTTCGCAAAGCTCAATGGTTCGACTGTATCTGGTCAATATGATAAAGCACTTCAAGATAACATATCGTTTTTCGCGGTTCAAATAATTGTCATCTTGCTCTAATATTAAAATAGACCTCCACCAGGCAATTATTCTCATTTTTGGGCCGGAACGAAAAATGCAAATCTTACCAAAATGACATGACCTGCCGACAAGCGTACAGGTATGCCACCGATGCACTAGACCGTGTCTGAGATCATTGGATTTTTGGACATCTGCTTCGACTGAAATGCGAGATTATACGTCTGTCTTCAAAAATATAGGAAATCAGAGATTTCCCACGACCAGGTGCAGAAGACAAACCCAGTGTGAAGGGTTTCTGATGAACAGAATAATGCATTTGTAGGAGAAATGGAATCTAGTCAGGCAACGATGATGGTACTTTGGAATAATTACCTGAAAATTGAAGCGAGAGAAATCTGCTGGTAGTTGCATGTCTACTTCATTATTTCGGACCAAAATATACTACTCATACCTACTGCTGAGAAGCGCGTAATCCATTAGTGGCTTGTCACTTTCCAGTTCCTCTCACGGGACCCAGCTAGCCACTAATGATGGCTCTGAGTACATCAGAATTTTTAATCCGTCTTAATGACTTTTCCTAACCCACATATTTCAAGCTGCTACTAATCTAGCTACATTGTATAATGTGTTTAAGTGATGCGATGTTCATCGGTGATTGTGGGAAGTACACCAGATAACGAAGTCTCGATAAGTTATCGCAACATGTAGGAAAATGTTCTCGGAATAGTCGGGCGAACATAAATCAGCCAGCTTGCATTCTAGATGTAGAACATACCAGAAGAAGACAACAAGGAATTCAGCAAAATTTTGATGATACCCTCGTCCATAAAAAGTTCTTGTTGCAATGGACACCGTTCAGGGTATTGGAACTCACGATCTAATGTTTTGGTAGGTCGTGCCAATGGCCGAAACAATTCACAAATATCGGTGCTCTCTGCAGATGAGGGTCAAAGCAAACATCTGTGTATCAGTGTGATCGCTGAGGTTTAACTTAGGATTAAAGTCCCATTTTAAAGAGAACCACATGGACGGAGAAAAAAATCAGAGATAAGAGTCAAGCGTGTCATCCTCATGAGGGCACCTTGTATACGTGAGGAAACAAAAGTGGTGACAAATTTTCTGTAGGTGTGGTTAGATGTGGTAATCAATTAGGTGGAGGGATATATATTAGTAGTAACAAAATGCGCAAGATTTAGCAAGCTTCTGTGTTCATACTGGTGTGTAAATTAACCGGAACACCCATCCCAGTTAATCGTGTGGCATTGCACATAAAGGTGATGCATAACTTCAGAAGATGAAATGAAACCTTGCCGTTAACCTTTCGAAGTGGCGATCTCTGGGGAATTTCAGCAAAACGACATAAATTTATCCAGTTAATTGTCTTGTAAATGTAATCTGACACTATTATACCCAACCATACGATTTGGTCAGATGTTGTTTTGTTTATCTGGTTGCATGGGGGGGGGGTGTTCAATGTCACTCACCACCTGCAACTGGACGCACTCTTCGCAGTGCTAACAACATACTGTTTAAGACAACAGCCAGTGATCAATAACCTGTAGACGAAGACACAAATTATGCATTTTGCCCAACTTCAAATCTAAAATACAGTACTACTTCGAACTCCGGATTTTTTGTTTAGCTTAACTCTGGACCGAGTGTAATACAAGTGCACACGTTTCTTCTTAAGAGTTATTCGCCGGCAGTTGCCCGTCTGGATTAACAGTACGAGGATGCAAGTAAATTTTTTATCGAAAGTCCTAGCAAAAGAAACAGAGGAAGCCAGTTTTCCAGAAATGTCCTTATGTTTTATCCGTACTGGGTGGATCAAAAGGTCGTCTTGTCTCCCACTGTGACGGTCTCTTAAATCTAGATTGAATCATTTTTGTTCAACCAGGAGGAGGTGGCGGGATAAATGAAAAACATCGTCTATTTGTTATGTAGTAGTTAACCGTTTCGTCATGCTAGGTAAACTTTGCAACATTACAGAAATAGTCATGATAAGTACGCGGTTGAGTAGGAACTTCCATCACATCTACAACTGTTCATAAGATTTTCAGATAGTATTTTCATCATTAATATAATGGGTTTTTAGGGTATTTTTGCACGTAATTTGAATGGTACAGTTGACATTTGTGCTGTATTTTGGTTTGTTGAATGGTTTGAATGCTTTCAACTCAATAATTCCGTACCTTAGCTTCCATTGAGTTGTGGCATACAAAACTTGAACACAGTTCGGAATGCACTTTGAAAATACGAAGGAAGGTGTATACCATGAGTGTTCATGCCCTATATATATAGACTAAGGTGCAAGCATTGCTGCAACCGCTGCGTTCAACAAAATATAAGAGTGCTGTCCACCGGACTGCAGAAACACCAGCTTGTCGGGTCATAATCAGTCCCTACTTGTCGTCGTACATGAACCTCAGATTGGATACAAATTCATCACAACATGTACTGGTGATATTCCTTTCATTGGTCGGTCACAAACTAATTACTATTCTCGGAGAACAGATTAACAGCCACATGATCAGCTACTGGAGGAAATCTTGCTTCGTTGACAAGCAAATACAGGAACTATTCCACAACATCCACCCGTATGAATAAACGGCTTTCTACTGGTCTTGTCTGCGACATTCGTATTTGAAAGGGAGAGCAAGAATAAATAGCAACTTAACTTGTGCTTTTTGATTTTTTTTCCAAAATGTCTGGGTTATAAGCAGATGAACTGAAATGATCGATGAAGTGCATCGAATTAATTCCATTGGATTATATGTATGGAGAATTGTAGAGAAAGATTTCCAAGAATGTTCAACCAGTCCATACTACAAAGTGCTGTTCTCCAATCTGATATCTTGCTGCCGGCATATATTCCTCAAGTTTAACCCGAGTCCTGTTAAAATTGCCGTTTTTTCATCTACATTTTTGCAGTGGTTGTAGGAAATTGTGGCCGACGTAGATAAATTTGTGGGGTTGACGACTGAGCTTGGTTGGCTACAAAAATGACAGGTAAGGACATTTATTGACAGGATAGGTATTTTCCGGGCGGAATGGACGGCAATATTTTCACGGTAAATTGTTGCGTCGTAGGCCAAAATTGACAAACAACCATTCCGTAAACCACTTTCTCTTAGAAGCAATTTTGTGGTGTTCATTGCCTCTACAATGAATGCAGAGAAACTAATGTCCCCTGTTCACTTCGTCAAAATAAAAATCCTCCTCCTGGTGTAACGGTGAATGGTAAGATAATGTCTATCTGAATTCAGAAAAAAACCCTATCAGTTTCAACTTGCTAGATGTGCGTTGTTCTGGAATTTCATTCTATCTCATTAAGTGCCTGGGGAACACGTTTGAGATGCAAATGAATATCCTTTTTTGCTGGTCTTCAACCAAAACTGCTGTCGAGAGACTTTTCCAACGTAGGCCCAAAACAACAGATCGCTCCCAAATTTCCTCCCTTCTGACACCATCTAAACTTGTTTATTCTGCTTACTCCCTATTGTGTTAGTGGATTATCTTCGTGCCTGAAAATTTAATGCGTCCGATGAACTATGTCAGGAAATTTGTCGTCCTTAGAGCCGTCTAGTTTCATCTTTCTTATTTTTGCCTTCAAACTCATCGCAAGCACACCAATCATCTACGGCGATCACGGAAAGATAGGAGCGACTTTCTATCCCCCTAAATCATCAGTGTTCCTGAATAATTATCATTGTATGCGCTGAGCTAATAGATTGCACTATTTTGGGTTCACTACTTGTGCAACTGTGGTCGGCGGCCCGAGTGATTCTTCTACAAGCTGTGAAATCCACTAACTGTGGAGGCAAGCATCCGACCTTACTAGATCCACCTGATGAGCCCTAATGAATACCGAGGGCATTGTGGATTACTCTCCGAGGCTAACTACTTCCGGCCCGTTTAATCTTTATTCTCCTGTGAATTCTAACCTATCTACAGGGTGCATAAGTTTCAAAAGATTTGTATTCCCATAAGACTTGTCACAAGTTTTAGTCAAAAAGGAAATTGAGGCAAGTTCTAAGCTGAACATTGTTGACAAGCTACAAAAAGGGGTGAATAATTAGAAAAACACGAGGAACGTTTAGGTTTCCCGCATGTTTCATCTCAGCATATGTACGAGGGCTTTATTCTTAAGCATATTCTTAGGCATAAGCTGACCAAGCATTCATTCAGTTACTTTCCAATTATTCACCCACCTCATCAACATCGCGGTTAATTGTCGCAGTATTCTTTCACCCCTCTGTGTCGCTGGGGGAACAACTATCACGTCCAAACCTCCACTAAGGTGCAGACCTTAATCAAGTCATCTTGATGGCTTTGAGACATGTTCACTTGATCGATTGGCTGCCTAAACCCATACTCTTCGTCCATATTACACAACTGTTAAATGCAGATGCTGGTGAGTCGAACATTCGCATGTGGACATAAACAGTCATCTACTCACGTGTTTTATATGGCTGTTTCACTGTGGATTATGTGAGATAGTGTGATGACACTGAATAACCATCTTTAAAGTAGGCTGACTCGTCCTCAAGTGAGCCTTGTTCTTAACCAGTCAAGATTGTCTTCTAATGCGGTAAATTCTCCCTAAGGGGGATTCACACCTGCCTACCCTATGCAGGTGTAAAGTAGTCTGATCAGTAACCATTTACAGGCTGTTTTTGAAACTTCTACAATTCGTTTTGGTCATCCAAGGTAGACAGAAAGTAATTTTATTAAGAATGCTTGCGCAGACCCAATGATACAAAGTGCTGCTGCATGGCTAAATTGTGGGTTTTTGTGGTCCACTTTGCCTTTGCTACAAAACCGTTTTCCGGAAAATAAATCGATGTATTTGTATGAACTCTTTTGGAGTAGCCTTAACATAGATGAGACGCTTCCGGAAAAACATTTAATCTCCGATACCATATTTGCGTTCCGAAGGTTCAGCACCAAAACGACGAAAACATTTGCCATTGACTGGAGATTTGAAAGTCGAAGAATGTACAGAACGAATTGAAACAGGGGTTAATTACGACTTCGCCGGGGTGGGGGGTTCTAGACTGTATCAGACAGATGTTAACGATGATATATTTAATTTGTGAGTAAAGCTTAGCCCCAGTCGATATTGGCTTGAGGTGACTAGACAAGACGCTAATTTCTTATTCGTCTGGATATGATTATCAAGTGAAGTCCATCTTGGACCTAAGTTGTCTCTCTGCCCATCGGGCCTGAGAGGGTATACTAGTTCACTAACGGGATATGAGTCAGGTTTTGGCACTTAGAACAACCAAAACTAACGGTGGTAAGCAAAGCCGGAAATACAATTAATTTAGAACTGTACTTTTCTTTACAATATATTCCATCTTGGTGATACTCAATCCACAAAACCCAAAGAACCAAAATAAACCCTTGTCCAAACGGAAGATCGTTGCACATTAATCAATCGTTTATACCAAGAGGTGTTGTGACATCACTTCTGCCACCCGGAGGTGCTTTACTTTTTCAACCTGCAAATCTCTGTGGCCGGTTGTGTTGTCGTCGGATTAGGACTCATCAAAATTCTTGAAATATCCGGTGAATTACTGAATCGATAAGCTGTGGACTCTCTAAAAATGCAGATTTGGACGTTGCCTTTTGCAGACCTACGCTTCTGCGTTCTCTGTCATGTTACTTGATTTTTCCAGTGACTATCAATTTTCTCCCGTCAGTCAAAGTCTCCTAGGGACGAGATGGCTCAGTGGTTAGAGCGCAAAGTTACTGACGGGAAGGTCCATGGTTAGAACCCGGCTTCTACATCTCGGCTTCTCCTGTCTAGACTTTGGCTACCAAGCAGTAGCCTAGCCTTCGTGCTTCCTTTGTTTGGCATGGCAGCTAGGCACCTAGAGGATGTTACAGCTGAACGGTTTTAAAGTTCACTAGACATTGAAATCTAGGTCCAAGTATGCAAAACATCCAAGTCCACTGATCTGAGGTAGTTCATATCCCCAGTTTTGTTGCCGGATGGCCAATGCGGATGAGCGCCAGTCTATGGGTGTAGGTATGCGATTATCCTCATGAATTGAAACCGCCAGACTCAACATAAGTTCGCATTCAACATTTGTATAAAGTTCAATATACGTAATTATTGGACCGTCCCGCTTACTCGACTATGTAGAGAAGAGGCTGAAAACCAAGACCAGCAAACCACTGGAGAGAACCTTTTCAACAACTGACGAACAAAATAAGCGGGTTTCTGCTCCAGGGTACATTAACTTTCATAGTTTTAGATAGTCCACGAATTGGAAAAAGCCTGTCTTGGAGGCATTGTTTTGTTTAATTGGAGCGTAATAGTTACTTTTGCTATGTAAAACTAAGCAGTCGTATAATAAAGGACATATTGGCAAAGTCATACAAGAGCATAGGACCTCGTGGGACCTCGTGTGAGTGGCTGGAGCAGCCATTGTAACCAGAGGACAGCGCGCAATGTCGCATGAACGGAAACCCTGGTTAGTCACAGTGGGACGGGAGGAAGACATGTCGCTTGTGCAAGCAAGATGTATCGGCAAGCTTGTTTCATCCAGAATTCATGCCAAGACAAATAAGTCAAAATGCTAGGATTAATGAACCGTGTTTCATTCGGTAATGATAGACTGGGGGAAACACTGTGGGCTGCTTAAAGATGAGAAATAGCCAACCAGTCCCTTAAGGTCGTTTTCCGGACTGTTTCGAGAGCCCGAGTTTGTGGAATAGGCTTTTGCTTTACTTGTCATGATTTGAAAGCTCTTCCTTCTTGTCAGTCTGGTTAGCTTACTCATGCTGCGATGGCCTCAAGTTAGTCGGATATGAGCTTCCGTTAATGAAATGTAAAGACTTTTTTCTGGCCGTCAGCTTTTTGGCTTGAAAATCGGTCAAGTGCCACAGGTGTTCATGATAAAAATTCCCGTGCAAGATAAGGATACTCGTTTGCGTGCTTGGGAAGTTTTTAAACATGCTACAGTTGTAGCATTATAAGTCACATTGTTCAGCTTACCGTGTTCATTAGTAATAAGGTCTTGCATGAGTGAAATTTTTCCTTCAGCTGTGGTAAAGTCAAAAATCCCGCCTGAAAATGCAAAGCTTTT
>SJOL01009743.1:433686-492934 GCA_004794785.1 Opisthorchis felineus | reverse complement strand
CCAAATCAGAATGCGGAATGTAGCTGACAGCACGAACGTCACCAACATCAAGCATCCTCCATTTCTTGCACTGGTTTTAGCCAAGCGCAACAGCGATACCGGTGACCGCATTCCGAAAGACGTACCACGGAAACAGAATCTAAATCCTTCTTGAAATACTTCACACACTTCTGCCAAGTTATCCGCCTCTTGGTTTGCGCCATTATGAAAAGGTGCGGAGAACCGCAATGGCCTCGGTGGGCGATGTTTTGACATGCGTAACAATGGCCCAGCCGCCGCTTTTGTGGTGCGGGATGTTTTCCGCTACTGAAGCACCTGCTACACAACCAAATCCCTTTCATCACACCAGTTCGCTACACGTTGTTGATGCCATCAGACATTGACAACACCCTGACCCGTGTAATCAGTTTCCTTGAACAATTTATCCGAAAGCCAGGAAATAACGGTTCCAATCAGACCATTGGGAATCTGACGTAAAGGAATAGGACGTATAAGAATGTAAAAGGAAGCCCTCAAAACCCACAAAATGCTCATTTATTTCGCCAAAAAAACAAGTACCTCGACATTCCTTGTTGGTGTTATGTACTTTAAACGAGGTGGACAACTTTTGCAGCCAGACCAAAAGGGAACACCCAGAATCCAAGAGCAAAAGTAGTAGACATCACCTGCATCTGTGCCTCCGCTCATGGTTGGCCCCCACAACCGCAACTCACACAACCCTATCGCTGTTGAACTATCTTAAATATAACGGTAACTAACAACAGCGATCATCGCCTTTGTATGATGTGGTATACATCGCATCAGCCAATAATAATACATGCGCAGACATGCACTAGTTTACGGGGTGCAGTAGTCACTTGTTGACGCAAATAATGAACGACTCTGAATAGGCTAACTACCTTTCTGTTTGCTCGGGAGGCTACGCGGAAAGCGTAAAGTCCTAGCAAACAAACACTTAGGAAAATGTCTGAAATTCTCGAAGAAGACTTCGTAATATCACTGCTTGATCTTTTAGCACATAGTAGGCGTATCTTTCCGATCCCGTTAGGCACAGTCTGTGAGTCACAAAATCGGGTACCACTGAAATCTTTTTATTGTTTGGTGCACTTGGGTTTACTGTAAGAGATGCTTGGTAACAGTGTTGAGGAGCGAAAGGTAGTAAGAATAAGAAAACTTTTCAAGTTACCACCAAAACACTTATGTCATGGACTCCGTCAGCAACAGACTGAAACGTACGATAAAGTGATTGTATGTGCACCCTCCTGAATGTAAGCTATGCTGGAGGCAGGTTCTTCGATGCTTAGAGGGTTGGTTAGTGGGTGGAATTGAGGTGAACATATTCTCTGCTGAGGGTGGTGAGACAACCCACTATTCGAAGGTCGGATCAGCAGTCATAGCTGACTTGCGGTCGAGCTCTTAAGCCAAGGCTTTGTTTTTCGGCTCCAACCATAATCGATTCCAGATTCAGTGGTCCCCATAGTAGCTCTGCTTATATACAACCACGCACGCAAATAAATGCATTTCGATACTAAAATAGCTCTCAAGTCAATCAGACTATTTCTCACTGTGCACCTATTTCATTTTGTTTCAATTGTTCACAACCTCCCTGCGACAAGATTTACTTCCAGGAACTCAAGATAGGCACTGGCAAACAGTAGTTGCGAAATGGACAAAACTATATTTATCACCTCTCAAGGATATTAAAATAAAATAAATATTCCAGGAGGAGAATAATTTTAATAAAATTCATAAAGATATCGAGTGATGAAGATGTCAGAAGCATGATTCTACCGGGCGCTTAGAAAATTACATTTCTAATTTCAGTCATAAATTGCTTTTAAAATGCTCAAGTAATGTGTGTATGAAAAACCCAATCACTACGCAACTTAAAAAAAATGTTAGGCTGTCAGAACTCATTTCAAGCGATGACTTGATTCAACACCATCCAGAAAACAGGAAAAAAGTGTTTTAGCTGGCAGCTTACTACAAACTATTAGCTTGTGCGTTCGTTCCATTTTCCCGGATGTTTCTGCGGAAAACAAAACTTTTTCCAGTGGACGCAGCAAATGCATTGCTTCATCTGTATGCTAACCAGACTTACTACCACAGAAAATTTCTCTGAGTACATGAAAAACGATCATGTTTGCAGGATACTCTAGTTCATAGTAAAGGAAGTAGAGAGCAAAAATTTCCCATCAGTTTATGGGCACATCTTTCTCAAGTTCACACATCTTGGGTTGAAAAACCATGCTAGTCAACATAAACTGAACTGCGTGTTAGCTAAACTGTTCAGTTCCCGCAAAAATTGGTGCCTGGTATCGGTGGCAGCCCGCACCTTGAACACTACAGTCTGATATTGAAACGACACCACTTTTCACCAGTTCGACTGCGCCTTCACTTATAATGCAACCCAGAATTTGATCAACGGTTTCCTAATTGCGTCTAATTAGTGACTTATATTTTCATGTCAGTCAAATCCTACTTTCTAGAGGATTTCAGACATATTGAAAACGTTTTGCCTTGGCCCATGCTTTGTGAATGAAATCCTTGATGAACGTTCTTCCAAAGTTGTTGATTCCGTTAAACCAGTTAGGAGAATCGCGGTATTCTGACATTTTTTCGAATTTGAAGTGGATATGTGTAAGTCTGAAAGGAATAGGGTAATTCACATACACAAGTTTTTCACTCATACTGGTCTACTAATTTTGTCTAATTAGATGAATAAATTTACAGATAATGAGATGAAAGAATGGAGCGGCTAGCACTACTCTGCTCTATTCTCTAAAATGGTTCGAATCTGATGACGCAACTGTTATTAGGGATGATGATATGCATCCCGATTTATAATTCCTCGAGATGTTAGCAGAAGATACTGTGTGTTCTGGATTGTGCACAACCTTCAACGAACTGATAAGAGAGGGAGAGAGATTTGAGGTAGAGACTGTCGGTCGAATAAACAAGCAGTCGCAAATTAATTCATAATGCGCGGTTAAGCACCCTGCAAAGTAGTGCTACCCCATTTCATTTCAGGCCCAATCTGAATGTGGGGTTATTTCACCGTTTTTCCACCCTGATGATTCTTGTTCCATCAGTTTTTCTTTCTTCCTAATTTGGCTGTCATTAAATAACAAATTCTCAATTAAATGGTTACACAACGATGAAGGGGAAATCGTAGCTATTTTCGACCCAGTGGAGTGGAGGCCTCAAATGCGCCTGTCTCCCTTGCACTGGGACGTCTGCAAGCCTGCGGCGATTGTGACAAGAACGTAATTTAAATACGCATAGAGTGCAACAGGTTCTTTCGCTGACACTGGTGAGACCTAAGCTGGATGGAGTTCGTCGTGGAGTACCAACAAAAGCATTATGTCTATGGATCTGTCATCAGTAGCATGTTGACTATGTATTCAGTGGACAGTTGAAATATCAGTGGTTCAAACATTACTTAAACTGGCCTAAAAAATGCACTTTTGCCTACAGTAGCCGAATTCAATAGCCCGTTAAGTATCCTAATTATCGTTTGCTGAAACACGGTAATAAGGCATTGTCGCCCCAGTGACTATTCGTTGAGTGAGGATTTGCAAATGGCGATCACGGTCAGCCGCAATCCCGCCTTGTTCAGTCGCGTGCTCGTGTCAGTCAGTCAAGTGAATGCATACAGGGCAGATATGCGTCATCTCGGTTTAGAGTCCGGTTTAGTCTTCCGGCTGAGAGATATAAATGAGTCTACTGCTGTGTTATAGTGTAAAAAGGTCACACTTACATGCGTTTTACCGAAATGCTAGCAGTGCACATAAACTAGAACAGATACCTTTCGAATGGAGAATTTTTCAGGTTTCGAAGCTAAGATGTGAAGTGATATTTCAAGTGTGTTTCTGCGAAGCATTCATTGGGGTCAGTTTCATTCCTAAGTTTGGAAGTGTACTCAGTCAGTTCGGTGGACACCCGTCGAATCGGGCCCCAAATTCGTCACGATAAAATCGAAACCTAGTCTCTTCGTAAAAATGAGATGTAAGGATGCTTGACAAGTTTGATGGAAGCTATTCTACCAAATTTCCACTACATACATTCTTAGAATTTTGTGCCATATTCTCCGTGGTCTGCGTGGCCAGCATGCCTTCTTTAGTTCAGTTAGGTTTTAATTAAATGTTCATAGCAACTGTCTGTTCATAGTTGAGGTAAGGAGGTGAGACTCTCTTCAACTCAGACGGCATTGTTTATCGTGGAATCGGAGTACTTCAGCCCACTTACAGAACAGATATAAAAGACCTCGATTGTGATCACAATGATATTCTAGAATTGTGTTAGGCATACCGACGTCTCAATCTAAAACGATGGTGTAGTTTGGAATTCACAGCACTCCGCATGTAATAATTTGGTGTTTATTAAACGGACTCCATCAGCTCTACGTCCATGTTTGTCCGGTCAACGCATAATTAAATTTACAGCTATAAAGCATATATTGCAAACCACGCACACAACCATCAGGACGGTTTGGAAACGTGTGTGCTTTGAATAATTCTTTGTCTCGCATGTCCAAACCGAATCATTCAAGTTCGTCTCTGTTCGTTTGTCGGAACCGATTACGTCGCGTGTCACAAGTTAGCGATAGCTCGTGGACGGACGCACGGCTTTTAAGGTTTCACCAAAATGCCGGAACAATAAGTGAAATGTATCCATTGTGTATCAGGATCTACCAAATCCTGCTTTTCCTGAAGAGAGCAAAACGTCTATCGCGCAGTATGACATCTTACCTTTCTTTTGACGCGTCGTTCGTTTCCGCGACAGAAAGTACCATACAGCTACTGACCACCTTTCCATGGCTTTTGACCAGCCCATTCATGGGCACATTCCAGATGCTCCAGAAACCATCACACTAATTTTCTGACTCAATCATAAACGAAAGTAGACAAGAGGTGGAACCAGTGCGTCATTTACCAGCAGGGAATCACGACAAATGCTCAATCAAACGGAACGATCAACGCACTCGTGTTGTTCATGTTTACTTGCAATGCCGTTGTGCTTGATACTGGCCACTGCGGAACCTTTCTGAGCAACGTTCTGTCAGCAGACCTTTTGATAGCATTCAAACACTAGTACGGCCAATGATGTACTGTGGAAGCACCTATCAACTGCGCATTCACACGCACCTCATACACAGGAACGTCCTGATGGCGTTTGCTGTATTCCGGTCAGTTGGGATACATTTCACCTCGAAGCACAACCTGATGAGCTTATTAACTTGAAGTGGAGAGGTGAATTATGACAAGCAGAATACGGAATGCAAAACAGGACAGTCTAGGCATTCCTGCACTACGATAACCCTGTGGCTTTTTGGACTATAATAAATGTACACAAACACAAAACTCGCGCATAACATGGGATGGGAATCACTACTGTTGAGCGGATCACTCTTTCTGGTGGGTAAAACAGTGTGATTTCTCTATACATGCTGATAAACGATTTGAGTAGTGGTACCACACAAAACGGCAAGTAAACCGTACCATTGATAATGGAATAAACGCTCCAGCCAACGAGGTTTCGTATCATGCAATATTATCCCAGAACTAACTGTCCGCCCGACAGAGGCGACTCAATACTCTGGCCAAACGTGAATCTTTTCATTCCTCATAACAATTAATTTACAATCTCTCCTAACTCGTGTAAACGGGGCAATTTATCTTGTAAGCTAAATCAGGCTCCTCAGATAAGCTTCAGCTTTAATTACCGAGCTGTATCACTGCACGCTTACCAATAACGTGGTGAAAACTGATTAAAAGCGCCCCACCCTCCGTTGAAGAAAATGTCTGAGGATTTCGTCCACCGACTTCAGACAAGGCTGGCTTATCGCCACTTGAGTAGAGCTAAAATGATAAGGAATTAATAATATCTAGGGAGAAAACGCAGGAACAAAACGAGATCTTGTTGGACAAGTAATTCCAAAATTCATGTCCGAAAACGCGGTTTAAGCTATGCAACTCGAGTGCAAACACCGGTATGTATGGGAAAATTTACGTCAGGTTGTTTGGTTAGTTACTGGAAGTGCTCAGTGCTCAGATAATCTGTTTATCAGAAGATATCACGTGGTGTAAAATGGTATGGAAGTTTGATTGCTGCAACAACAGTTGAACGCTTCGAGGTCGTATTCTAGGCCACGGTCAGACAACCAACCGGGGTAAAATAAACTCTGGCTCAAAACTGTTTGAAAAAGGATTCTGTTTTGACCTTTCAGTCATGTTTCTGGCTAAAGATGCGGAATTCACATTGCACGGTTTGCTGATGAAGAAGGTTTTCAACTCGATAATGTGTCTGGTGGTCTATGAAACAAGCTTCTGCACAGGCTGACTGCTTTGAGAACTGACTCCAATAAGGCTACTTTGATGCAATAATCACCTGTTTTATTGACTCACCATTACGTTCTGCCGCAGGGAAGTTACTAAGAACACTAAAGAGTCGAATACTGAGCTGGTCTAAGAGTTGATTCTGTGACTCTGTGTGACGTAGAGTAAAAAACTGGAGTTCATTTATGCTTCACACTAGTGCACATATTGTTTCCCGCACCTCTGAACTGCAGTGGAAAACCGTTTCTCCTCTATTGTCAAATAATGGATTCATCGGGATGGCTCCATTCAGTCATTCCGGGCACACATGACGAACGAACTTCAGGTTGAATAATTTCACCCAAACTAACAACACTGCTCTACGTCTATTTTTCTGGCTTCCAAAACAGACTAAGCCGTGCGTGCGATCAGCTAAAATGTCAGTGAAATACTGCCGGTCTCACTCAGTGCTTGTGTTTTTGTGTGTCATCTGAGCGCTTTTGAAGTTTGTTCACTGTTTATCAAACTAGTGGACCCAAACTCCAGAGTCAGTGACTTGTTTTATTTCATTCTTGTGCGACTCACAATACTAGTTGTGTGGGAATGTTTTGGATTGCGGTGGAGTAAACGCGGTATTTTAGACAAAACCTGGCATGTTCAGAATCCATCCATTCTGCAAGGAACACTAATTTTACCGATATATTCTTCAAATCGCAAGGTATCAGTTCAGGTCAGGCACAACCAAATGGAAGTGGGTAGCCTACGGTGCGCAGGCAATGGCCTAAAATTGATACGAGCTTGATGATGTATCACATACTGAAGGATACTGGGGAATTTTTTCGTGCTGCTACATGGTAACACAGTTGAAATCTCTTAGTCTCTTCACAAAATACAAGACCCCGAACCTATCAGTTTCGAAAAGGGCAGCAATCTAGAGGTGGGACTACTCCGCCAAGACGGTTTGTGTTTTGGGGCCTGAAAGATGACGCCGCTGCTGTTGTCGTTTCCAGGGTGCGTTGTGTTACGAAAGTGCTCTTATACTTCTATATCACGCGAGAAGCAACAATTAAGGAAGGTACATTCGAAGATAAACTTGTCCCACTATGGGTTCATTTGGAATCAACTTTGAATTGTGATGGCTGATGGGAGGAAACAAACCTGGTGGGAGAAAATTGCGTGTCATTAGGGACACAGCAAATTACTAAATTTTGTCTCCATACACTGTACCTAACTTCAGCAACCACTATGTGAAAGCGTGTGGACTTCCGTTAACTCAAGAAATACTTCATTTCTGGAGATGGATTGATCCAGGCGCACAGCAACCACTGGGTGAAGATTTTGTTGTTCCGGTTGGTTGCACAACTCATCTAATCGATCCTGGAAGAGTTTTGTTCTGTGGTAGAATATTGGTAGCTCCCATGGATTCAATGGTAGTTGGCCTAATGACTATTGATCAGTTCGCCGAGTTTGGCAGCTAACTTGCAAATGCGGGGATATCATCTGTGTGGTAGTTCCTTTCTTCTTACTTTCTGTGATATGGTTTGCAGACAGCATCTTTAGGCTTTAGCGTGATTGGCTGTTCAGAGGTTGTCTTATCTGGAATCTGGTTTATCCATCGGAGATCTCCTTTGCGTTATGGTCTGCCGATCCTTCATCCAATGGAACATCGTATACCACTTTCGTTGTTTTTGTTTGCTCTTCTAAAGGACGCTTTTGTGATTCGTGTTTCTTTATGGCCTACCTTCTTGTTGTATGATCCCTTGATTACTTGCTTTCCACTTTTGGCAGTTTTTTATATTCATTTGAACTGGTCCATTCCAAACTCGTTTTTCTCTGGATCTGGATAGATAAATTGCACGACTTCTGTCTTGAAAGTTGCTATTGTTGTAACCTGTTTAACTTCCTGGGTTTGCTGGATCTTGTTAAGAGTTCCGCATCCCGGCCTAGTCAGTTCATCCTTTGAATCTAGAAATGTTTTCTAGTTCTATCGTTTTATCCTTGCCTCATTGCATGGCTGAAAATTTGATAACACTGCAGTTCCTGTGCCCTGCGTTTTGGAAGACAGGATCGATCTCAATTTGTCCGTTTACAACTCTATCATTCGGAAAACAAGCCTCCAATTCTTGTCGCATGAACTAGTAAGTTGTTTTTTTCTCTTTGATGAGGGTGGCCAGAAACCAAATGCGATGTGTCAATATATTTTTTAACTATCTTTGGTTGGAAATGCAAAAATGGTCGGGTTAACATCGAAAACTTCGAAGCAAGCCGTACTTTTACAGTGGCGTTAATCGGTTAACCACCATCGGTTAACTACCAAAGATTTTCATTCTTTCATTATAACTGTCCGCAGTTTTTTACATTTGTAACCGAAGACTGTAGTTATTACGCCACAGCGCATATCTTCTAGATGTTCTAATAATTAGATTCGATAAATTCAAAGCTTCGATTTACCCAAATGAAGAACACATGCCACGTTCAAGTGGTGTTTCTCGACTGTTTGTTAATTTTAATTTGCGAAATATCATCTGAGAGGAACAAAGGTTGACTTGGGGCAAGGGAGGTTGGTTTTCATCATCTCTCGACAGTAGTCACCTACATCAATCATTCAAGGAACGCAAACGATCAAAATTAATCACGTGATACTTACTGAAATTAGCCCATCTTGGCCAACTTACACCCGAATCGGAAAACCTTTTTATAAATACTATTACCAGAGTAGAACAAATTACCCCATCCATTCTGAACATTTCCAAGTGATACTTTCAAACACAATGCAGCCTCACAAAAAACTGTGTTCGGGTTGCCCCAGTGGAAAGTACTGCCAGTTGTCTGGAATTTCAAACTTCACCTAAGAATAGTGAGCAAAATTATCACCAAAGACCTGTTCGAATATATCTGTGACGATTTAACAGACTTGTTATCAATATTATTGGTAAATACAGGCCAGTTTCGGGTCAGAATTGTCGCCACTTTGCGTCCATATTTATCTACTTCTGTCCAATAACAAGATTGTTTGAAACGTGAGCACCAGCATCGGATCTACTACCTGCGGAAAATGCGACATTTAACATTCCTTTAGTTCAATACGGTAATTCTGAGAGAGAAACTGCACGTGAAAAGTAAACAATATTTACTCTTTCTCCTGGGGGTTTGAAACAAATCATACTTTGCACATTACCGGTTTAGTGAGTAACAAGCCACGCCAGTTAGAAATTACCAGCCCCACGGTTGTACAACACAGGGAGGATATCGACAACTGAATCTCTTTGGACGTCTCACTCTGGGAGTAACCTTGAGCACCACAACAACGCTGACCTGTGTAAACCAACGTTGTGCATCAAAAATTCGGTAGGCCACAAAGTTGCTCGTCAACTGATTAAACATTTTTGACTTCGAAAGAGGAGCTTTATATCCCTACTATTTGAAGGACTCTCCCAGACCGTCACATTGTGTGGATAATATTTTGCCTAGACCCAAATAATTATTGTTCATAGAAGCTTATTCCTTACTGATTTACATATTCTTCTAAAAGATGGAGTCGATTACTTGTGAAATTATGTTTACCCTCAGAATCTCACCGTGAGGCTCCTCATTAGATACGTTGAAGAATTCGTTTTATTTTGCGCACGCAACAAGAGACTTGAAATGGAAGAAGAACCACTTGAAAAAACCACAGGTCTTCCATAAACAGCCCAAAATACCGGGCACCTAAAGTAGGGCATATTTTTACCATTGTACTTACTGAGTAACGCCCAGGAAACAGCCAATAAGCGTCGGTTCTGCATGGTTTTGAAATACTGGGACCAGTAAATTAAGTTTCAGCATAGCGCAACATATCTTCCATTTTTTTGAATGAGGTGACAGCACAGCGAATGTTTAACATCTCACCAGCATTTGGTAAAGGTGCTTTTTGAACAGTTGTTCAATTTTTCTCTGTAGTGGGACCACGTTTAGAAACATGTACTTGTATGAACAAACCCTTTCAGGTTCATAAAATCCCTACTGTTCTAACTTGAACAGTGAAGATTTGGAAGCCAACAACTATCTATCCAATGCAAAACATTGGTCAAACAGAAGAAACAGAATGTCGGATGGACAAATTTCATTAATCACCAATTTTGGGTTTATCTTGCACTAAACTTATTCATTGCTGTTTTTTCATATCATACGTGCACATCTATGCTACACTACTTCAGAAGGTACAGAGGACAGGTGCAGCCTATGCTCTCGGGATGATAAAGTAAAACCCTACGGTGATAAATCGTCAAGCAAAAATCTTTTTCGGAGCCGTAAAACTCAGGGCCACATATTACTTGATATATTTGGCTCAAGTACGAAAATGATCACAGTCCAACGTAATGTGAGCATAAAGTTTGGTATTTGTGCATCTTTTGTCAACCAGTTTGGCAAAACAACTAGTAAGCCTACTGATTTAACTATCTGGTCCACCGAACAGAATTCATATTTGAGTGGTGAAATTTAGAATTTTGATAGTAACACGTCAAGTGACGCAAGAGAACCATTCCAAAAGCAGCTAATTTTCCAAGATATTATCAAGCTAACTACTACGTGATACACGTGGGGAGAAAACATATTATCTATTGTTTTCATTTTGCACAAAATTGGTAAACTCTAGTGGTCTTCGTGATGAGGTACAATGTCTGGATATTTTACACTGCGTCAGTTCATATTCGTACAAACTTTTGTCTTCGGGATAGCGATAGAACAGATGCAGCAGCTCTGTGTGTTGTGTTCAAACTGACCAACACAAAAGGGTTTGTTGTATCTTTATGATAAAGGTCGTACATTGGTTGTTATCAAATTGCATGCT
The DNA here is from genome assembly GCA_004794785.1 of Opisthorchis felineus. Taxonomy (NCBI): domain Eukaryota; kingdom Metazoa; phylum Platyhelminthes; class Trematoda; order Opisthorchiida; family Opisthorchiidae; genus Opisthorchis; species Opisthorchis felineus. Next base: position 481,786 of record SJOL01009743.1, on the reverse strand, counting down.
GGGTTCGACGACTAATCACGGTAAATCATTTGAGTTTTCATCTGTATTTATAGTTTCTAAATACGTCAACGATTGTTTGAACACAAGCTATGAAGACTATTTAATAATAGCGATAAAACCGAAAACGTTTGAGAGCCTGGATACAGACAGATATGAATATACAGAAAGTGAATATCCATATACAAACATCCAAGCCATTGTTAGTCTTAACTAACGGGAATATCAGAACGGTGGAATAAAGGAGGTTAGTGGTTAGAGGTAGTAAGGGTTATTGGTAGCATAGAATTTAGATGAAAATACTATATAAACGTGCTGCTGGTGTAAGGTTGAAAGCCCCTCGCCTCGAAGTCATTTATTAGCAAACACCAACTAAGCAGTTACAAACTATTGAACGGGAAATTAAACGTCTCATTTGCACATAGTTTTAAAAAACTGAACATTCTCATGCGTTTTCTTGAACTTTCATGGATAATAATTGAATACCACGTAATTGTAAACGAACACTGCAAAGAGGTTCCTCAAGCTCCGTAATGAACTCCAACTTCCATTAGACGCGGAGCGGAGCTTCGAAAAGACAGACTACTCGTATGCCTCATCAGTAGTATCTGCCGCTACACTGGTATCAGGTGAGCCAGTAATCGAAAATCCTTAATCTAATTCCGAACACCTTGCCCTCGCTCGCTGTTTCCCTCTTCGCTTTCAAAAACGTGTTCCGTTCACAAGGAGACACATGTATTATAGAGTACATTTCTCTTCGAAAAGGAATGTGTCCTAGTGAATGAGGAAAGAAATCAGAAGCACCTCGCAGGTTTTCTTCATCTGGTTAACCAAAAGCACAGTAGGTGTTTTCAGGAACAGACTGCGGACTGATGAAGTAAGTCATTTCAGCCGCATAATGTGCTTAATCAATAAACAATCCTAAATAACTACAAGCAAATATATGCATACTGCCGCATCAGGAACAAACGGGCGGTAGTCAGTCGGTGATAGGGTCCCGTGACAAGAACGCTTTATTAGCACAACCTAGCTAGTTAACTTATGCCATCCACCTGGTTGGGAGTAGGTAGCAACTCTCAGCGACAGTTGGAGATGCTTTTGATAGGGTGAAATGTGGCAGTAGATTGTTTTCAGCCGTAAAGTAGCCAACTCAGCATAAGTAGTCTGCACTGGCTAATCAAATTCTTTATAGCCCCAATCACCCTTTTCCCTCATTTTATGCATTTTAAGTTTACTTTTAAGGTTTATGCTGGCTAGCCAAGACAAGAATTGCTCAAAGGAACGACAATACGGGAAAAAAATTATGCTAACGAATGGAGTGAAAGCGTTTGACCTCACTCAACTTGCGTGACACAGTAATCTGTGTTCGCATTATCCGCCAACGACAATTTGAATTGTGCAGGTAACTGCTGTCAAGGCAACTACTCAGGGCCCGTCTGATTATGACTACCTCCGGAAAACAAACTGTAACTTAGATAAGCTAGGTGGAGTAGCATCTAGACCCTTACAATTTGATCAGGCCATATGGGAAGTGATCCGCTGGTTTTAAATCAGCCATATTTCGGAGCTTGGCTGCTTCAGGAGCAGGGTTGGCTGTGTATGTGGGGCTCGAAGTGGGGTAGTTCAATTAAGCTGTCACAGTGAATAAACTTTGAGTTTATGGCTGGTTTGTTTGGGCAGCTTTGAGTGAAACTCCTGTGTGAAGCAGCCTAGAGTGAGCACTTCAGAATGAATTTCTTTGGGTGTGTATTGGGAAGAGCTATCTTGCTGTTTGTCATTAGTAACCCAGACTATACCTTGAGCGGTCACAATGAGTCGTTCCAGCAGTTGTCTTCAAAGTGATCTGCAATTTCTGGGATAAATGTTAACTGTGGTACATTCAAGAGAAATGCAACTTGCAAAACTGTGGCTTATAAAGTAGTTTAGGGAAAAGGAACAGATATACATCAGCCTTCTTTTTGTTGCCACTCTGCTTACTAGAACTCTAACAAATATCAACGTTTTCAACCACAGAGCCATAATTTAAGCTGTTTCACTTTCATCCTTGCAGCCAGACTGTGAAAGGAATGCAGTCTTTTAAGATCTACCAAAAGTTTCCACTTGAGCTCAGTCTTACACTAGAGTTAGGCAATGTAGGTTATTCCTAAAGCATGAGGTATGTTTGTCAAGCTGTGCAACAGAAACTCCTTCCAATTAGTTGTCACACCTAAAGGAGCCTGAGCATCCCGCAAAAGAGGAAAAAGCTTTACGTGTCATCTAACAGGCGACTCGCCCGCGAACAGTCTGAATCAGGATGTAATCGTACTTTGAGCCGTTTGGAAACCCACAGATCTGTGTTCCGAAACCAATGACAACTTTGAACTTGTGTTGCCTGCGGATAAGTCCAGTAACACCTTCTTGACACTATCTTTTTACCCGGCAAGTACTGTAAAGTACACTTGAGTATGGAAGATTTTCCCAAACCTTCGCGATTTTCAGCCTTATTGCTCCCGTTGAAAGCATAAACTGTTTGCCATACCCCTTGTTCCGATGAATGGCACGGGTACCTTCATAATTTTTCTTGGAATTTGACAGATACACGGGATTAAGGAAGCGTACGAAACAACAATATGGTGCTCCTCGACCCACATCTTGTATGTTCAGTTCGTGAATCAACTTGATTACGGAGGAGTATGCCTCTAAAATCTGCGTATAAGGTTCATGCGTCACATTCGTTGCCGGTACTGTTGGTTGAATGGTTAATTTCCATTCCGGAGTATCAACCAAAGTTACGGAAAATAGCTACTGACAGGCCATTTCCTAAATGAATTCAAAATAGTATAGAAAGTTTAGAGGCTGTGTTTTGTTGGTTCGCGTGGAAAATGCTGACGACTCCACAGCGAGTATGTACAACGCGCACAACCCGTTAAATAAACAGACACACAAAACTACCAGAATTCTCGTGGCTTTCACACTAGTTCCAGCGCAGGACAATAAATTGATCAGCCTTTGGCTAAGCATTGCGGCAGTTTTTTAATGTCACTGATTTGTTCGTCAATGAGGACCATTCTCGAGAGTTTAAAAGTCGAAAATTTAGTTTAGAGTATCTTCTGCGCATTCACCATCGTTTTTCTTTCCATACGACTGGATCCCGATTGAATGCCTTTTTATGTCTGTTTTTTGTTTCAAAATATACTTTCCTTGTCTGAGCCCATTTATGTTGTAGATCTCTTACAATGGTTGTGGGATATCATGAGGGGAAAAATGTTCGCCTTGTCATGAAATCTCACAAAGTGAAGAAACTCCAGTGGTCAACGTTTATTCATTCTACCTAAATTTCTCATCTACTTTCATGATGACTGAGTTCTCATCCGTCCCCAAAGGTGGGGTGGTTGAATATCAGTGTCCCACTAGGACAAAATGCGATCTTTCTGCACTCAGCCCTAATAAAACCTATTTTACCTTTAAGTGGACTCAGAGGAGAGAACATTCCGCTCATTTTCGTTACTATGCAACAACTGTATAAAATTATGCTTGTCCCCCTTATGAAATTACTACGTGAGGTTACAAGATCGCGCAGTATTCGTCTCCTTTCTTTCTGGAATAATTGGATTTGAGGGACCTGGAACACCTGGAAATCTTCCACATACTTGGTCGGCGCAGAGTGATTTTGAGCAAAGTGGCATAAACAACTGGCGACACCCATCCACCAAAGAAATTATTTTACAACTGGTTAACGCTATACTATTAGAGAGATGATACAGCGGAAACATTCCAGATTTCGGAGATGTAGGGTGGGGTTTCTCGGTCGGATGAATATTACGTGAAGAACACTATGACTCTGGAAGATGGGCGACTAGTCCCAGTATTTCGATAGATTGTCTGACGAATCGGGTTAGTTTAGTTTGGGAGAATGAAGTGACTGATATCGCTAAGGTTCTGAGATGCAACGTGTATCCTGAACGCTGTACTAGTTAACGCGCGGTGCAACACACAGGTCCTTCAGTCAGAATGAGGGCGGAAAAGGGTCTGCTTTATGGGTCTCTCGCTTAAAATTGACCCATTATCAGATTTGCTCGACCACCTGGTATGCAGATCTTTGCAGTGTTTAATCGCAGCAGCAAACGTGCATTCATATTTCGCTATCCACAGAATGCTCAACTAGAAACCTAGGGGTGAGAAACCTATCGATACGGAAGCCATGGTTTTTACTTTTTCCCTTGCCGCTGTGCAGCAGAATGAGCGGAACAAACAGGTAAGTAAGTGCAGAAAGGTGTGCAAGATCACAATCCCTTACCAGCAGATGCATTGTGTTAGTCATATGTATCATCCTTCCACCAAAATGAGTCGTTTAAGCACCTGAGTTTTTTGTTTGGCAAGCGGCTGAGCTCGGCTTGAGAAATGGCCAACTTAGTTTGCCTGAAAATTCTCTTATACGCTGTCGGCTCACTTTCTGTTGCTCAGTACAGCTAAGTGCGTCTCAATTCAACACTCTCAATGCTATCCGAGGCTGTAAGTATTCTGTTTTGGATCGCTGTCACCAAGAGCCCGGAGCATTAAGTTCCGAAAATGCTCGTTATATTCTCCACTTGACTTGAAAAACTAAACGGCGTCGATTATTGCTGTTGTATGGATATCATTGTGTTATTGTTTATGGTGATGATGGAAAGGCAGTTTTTTATAAAACTCTCACATTGGGTTGGTGTAACTGAAATTCTTCTGTAGAAAGGTGATGATTTTCTATAAGTTCCTTCACAGGAACACGGTATTGGTACAGCTAACCACAAATGAGTTACCTTCCAGGAGGAAGATAGTTCACATCTTTGATGTTCAACCATCGGCAATGACAAGATGGCAGCCGGCAAATGGTTTCAATTCGTCCACCAGGACTTGAAAACTGGTCGACCCAATTCGAACCTGCTATGTTTTGTTCTTGAGAAATCTCCACAAAACGATACCGGATTGATAACTAACAACTCCTCTTTATGGGACAATACACGAGTACATCTATTCCAAACAGAAATTCACCAGTCAGATAGCTGGTATATACCACCTAACTTGGTACGCAAGACAAGCTTAGTTGTGATTTGAAACATCTTCTGCATTTGCGCTACTTTTTCGCGTTGGAAGTTTTCAATCCATCTTTGAGTAAGCCAAATTTCCTTGTCTGGCACGAACTAGGTGATGTATCTCAGAAGAACGCTTTACTGCCTTTAAGATCAAAAGAAATCTCATTTCTTTGTTGTCCGCTGAAAACTGTTAGAAAACAATTCCCATCTGAAAAACACGATTCCACCAAACCGTTCGTAACCAAATGAACGTGCATAAATTGACAAACGACCTACATCCCGGATCCTTCCAGCTGTTTGCTAATAAAGAAAGCAGTATTTTGTTTGGCTTCTGGCGTTCGCTTCAAAATTCTCGTTAGATTACAAAGACGAACTGTCACGAGGACTGTAGAGGCTTCCGATCCATTGCTTTCTGTGCTGAAAACTAGATCAAGGACAGTTGTTATCGTAACGGTAGTCGTAACTTCAGCTGATAACATCATCAAATATCCGGTAGAGATGCACAGAAAACATTAAGACAAACTTGAAACAACAACAGTTTTATTTGGACTTTCTGGTAAACTGGACGTTAACGATCAGTGGTGTGTGTACGTCTGGAGAAGACACATAAAATACTAAGCCGCCAAAACACTCCTACGTGAGTCAACGGAGAAACAGTGTGGGAACTCGCGGAATACACTTGTTTCCACGTTTATTTGATTTTAACGAGGACTGATGACCAACAGTATATGCGAAACTGATCGTGGGGTGTCGAAAAGTTTCCAGCAACCTTACGGGTAATGTTCTGTGGGCGTCAGAACCCCTTTTGAAGAGTGAGAAAAAAATACTACACTCTAGAGGCTGCCATGAAACAAAAAAATGCATGTATTCGTTATTTAAAACCACGGATATGCAGTTCATTTTGTCAGGGGAGCTTTCAGGAGAAGAGCTCAAAGTTAATAACCAGAACAAGCAAACAAGTCCACTGGCTTTCCATACACCATGAACCTACATGAAACTCAAACTAAGTCACCAAAACAGACAAACACTAAAACAGGCCATGTTGTCCAGCTGTGCCAGTTTACATCTCAGTAATTGCGTACCCAGCAATATGCATAAAGATGGTGGAAACTTTGCTGACAAATCAGCCAAATTCAGCAGTCAAACAAGTTTAAAACGATTTCCTCCAAAAAGATGTAGGACAACGAAAATCTAGTTTGTTTGAGAAGTGGAATATCCAGCCATCAAGTCCTGCCTGATAAAGTCCAGGTTCTGGAAGATGAGCATTCCTGTCTATGTTCAGAGTATCATGTACTCACGAATTGTAGCGTTAATTCTCGGTAGGCACTCAGAACTTTGTTCAGGATCTTCATAAAAGGACAACGTTTTCATGAAAATTCCACTTAATATTTATTGCCACATGTTAGATAAAGGAGTCATATGTTCAAAATTCTTATGTTTTCTAGGACACCATCAACTGATTCCGCCGACAAAACCTCTTCTAATTGAGAAATGTTCTATCGTAAATGAACGGTTATGGTCTAAAAAAATTAAACCGGTTTCCATTCCAGTAAATGGTTTGAAATTTGCGACCAGTCCTAGTGCAACAATCTATAAACGTTTTGGTTTGGTAGCAAAAATGCTATTCCTTCCTTATCCCAAATTGATCATTTACCCACACTGAATAGCGGTATCAGCTAGGTTGAAAGGTTTGCTTGTGGTTGGACGACGAATACTACTGGTGGTTCAATAAAATGCATTTCATTTGCATTTGATCAACACATTTAATAAAGAGCCCCCAAAACATAAACTAAACTCGGTGTTTTGCGGATATAGTGGGGGAGTTACATGTCGTTCTTCAGTACAATGTAAGTTTAGCAGTGTTTATAAGGCAGTGATATCCATACAGTCGCTTTATACTGCAATTTTTCTGCACTGGTCTGTTTTGAACTGTCCGAAGTTCATTCCAGCGGCATCGCAGGCAATCGTCATACCTCTGCACCATCGACGCATGTCCGACGCACTCGTGTCGTCTGAACAACCGAGAATGTTCACGCTTGAGCGCCATGAACTGGGTATAAAATGTGCAACTCCCGCAACCAGTCAGACGTAATAAGAGATAACGTCACTGTGCTATTCATCAAGGAGTGATCTGACTCTAACTACTGAAACTCGGAATTCAAATTATTAAACAAACATTGCACTAAGAATGAATTCTGACAAGGACTTATGGATGAGCAGTCATGCATTGGAGGAACCCAAGCCAGGATTTGAGTCAACTTCATCTCGTTTTTACTTACGGTGTGTACAAAATTTCCAACTTTCTTGAATTATTCTTTAATAATACGATGTTAGATGCCTTTACTAAATGACCACAAAAATCAGACCTCAGTGGATGATGGGAAAATCTGAACAAACAGCCTTTGGAAAATTCGACTTATACAATCATCTGCATACCATCGAAGTTTCACGTAAAATTCACCTGGAAATCAGCTGTTTTTCTTGTTTACGAATAAAAATTGTTCCTGTGAAGACCATTCCGTTCATAAACAATTTTCCCTAGTCAGCCTAGTTTAACTGCAAAATCACTGTTCCACTGCGAATGTGGAGCGATAAAAACCGCATTTTATTTATTTTGGGAAGCAATAAATAAGGTAATTGAACAAAATTCCGTTTAATTTTTTTAGCACACTCTTTGGACAGAAAAAGCACACCAATACCTATCTGACAAGCGGAAAATGAAACAGACACCAAGACTTCTAGAGCGTTAATCATGAACTCGTACAACATATGGCTGTTTCATGTTTCAGGTGGTACGAACTTTGAGATATCGTGGTACATTTTATACTGGTAGTGCACTGCTCATCAGGTGGCTGAAAACTATTCAACAGGCCACGACCGGTTTTGCCCTTCCTGGCGCTCATCAGGTAGGCGCAGTCCCCGAGTTTCCGTCAACCTTATGTTCTACTTGAACCCAAACTGCACGAAGTGAGCGAAATGCACTCATTTGCATACCAATTTGGTTTTGACGGGAGACACACTTGGAACCCAGCTGAATCTCTCGTTTACGATGCTTTTAAGCCTTTGGAGATGTTGCTCACAAAGGTTCGCAGCAAGTCATAATGGTGGTACAAAAAAGATGGTTATTGCCATTGTTAGTCGTGAGAGTTGCTTACTCACTCTTTGAGTAAATGCTCCTTTTTGGTAAAGACGCGAAATAATTTTAAAGTGAAACATGCGTGGGTCATACACTGCAGCGAGGCTATACTCGTCGCATTGTGCTATGCATGAATGGTAAGTGGTGCAGCACATGGGAAGGTTGATGTACGGACAAGTCGAGCAATACAAATAGAGAGAATAGCAACGGAAAATGAGAATGTGCGTCCAGGAAAAGCCAGAGAGTCAATCGCGCGAAAAAGAAATCTTTTTACGGCCACTGGTTTGAGACAAATTATATCAAATTCGCTTGTTGGCATGTGCTTAAGCTTGCGATCCCTGCAATGGATGAGTCCCATTCGTCCATTATCAACAAACCAGTGCATTTTCGGTACAGATTAACCTTGCACAGATATCATCACAAAAAACACCGCCACACGGCGCATCGCCCTGAAGTGCCTGCATGGTTCATGTATTGCAACGAAACCCTGCGTAAATGAGAAGGCTAGATGCGCGCAGCACAATAGCGACAGGTCGAATTGATTGCGCAAATGAATGGATTCAGAAGTTAAGTCCATTAGACAGACAACTTAAAAGAGGTCGGCTCAAGAGTTTTGGTCGATTTCTCGTTAAGGATCTACACAACTTCATGAAAACAATACTGATAACCGGTTAACCACCATTCAAACTGTTAACATATGATAAAACTTGATTTCTTCGGATGCTATTTATTTGTCGTTGCTGCCAAATTTTCACAAAATTGCTGTAGTCGAGATACTAGGGATAAAGCTTAAGTTTATTTGGTGTGTAAAGATTAAATGAAAACAACGGATATTGTTCCTGAAACGCAGGAAGCTTTTTTAATGTTTCAAGTTTATTTTTCCCTACAGTTACACCGGAAGTTCTTTCATTCTGGCGAACGAAGCATCAAAGCTGAGTGTGTTTCTTCCACTCCATGGATCCAGTTCCACATGATGGTTTGCGACTATGGCGATCTGCATATTCAAGCCCCTGTTATTTTTCAGATAACGGAGGAAATTGCGACCATTACTGGCAGGCGTCTTTTGGCCTAATATAATTTCGAGGCCTAAAAAATGACAGTAACTTGAAGGACTAGACAGCACAAAAGTATTCTTAGTATGAATTGACTCGGTGACAATCACAAACCACTCAGTTCCACCAATCATCCATGCCAAGGTGTTCTTTTTCTTTTCCTGAAAGCGATATCACCTTTATCACACTCAACGGGGAAGCCATATGCACAAATGTGCACCAGTAGTTTTTTTGGTGTTGTAACTAGGTCCCAACAGGGCGCTATTTATGAATAACACGCAAGTGAATTCAACTGAACTGATACGCTCCACTGGTTCTGTTCCCCATAACGTTCAACTGTTTGGAGTTTTAATTATCGAGCGCGATTTTTACTGGACCCAGGGCCATTGCAGTTAAAAGTCGCATAATTCAATGTCTGTTTTTTGAGCGCCTCCGTGTTTCACTGTTTGTTGATACAGGATTCCGTTGCTTTTTACTTGAGCAGACGTATTTTATTTGCATTCATGCAAATATTCATGAAAAGCGAATGATAACTGTTCATAGACTTTGGCGTGTGAATCAGTCTGTTTCAAAAATAAGATCTGAAATAAATATTACAAAAAATTGATCTCTTTTAGACCTATTTAGTTGTGGTAACATTTCCCGGACATTCGCACTTTTTGGTTTGTCCGCATCCTCGAAAAAGCCACGGGGATGTAATGTGATTTCCGAGTTATTTGGTAAGTCCGTCAGTCTAGCAACGTTTCGTTGCATTAAACCCAGTGACCAATTTGAATACGATCAATTTGGCCTCGATCAAATCGCTGTAGACGGATTGACGTAAGGGGCTTCAAAAATTACCGTTTAACTTCCACCGGGGTTAGTTGAGAGAAGTAAAATAATAGTCAGTAGTTCTCGCAGGAATGTTTGCGTTTTACGTTCAATAAGTGACATTTATGTGCATTTTCCTATCTATATAACTTGCACTGGAAGATAATTTCCCTGGCCTGACGCAAATATCCTACCTATTCCAGTCAGCATAAACTTCTGCTTTGTCGAAAAAGATGTTACCAAGCTAGGTGACAGTCTTATCGGTGGTATGTGACCAAGAATTGCTCTGATTGGTTTGAAATCGTTTGCAGTTATACGTAGTTGTGCAGTTGACGATGTTTGGTTTTAAACAGCTTCACGTTTTCATGTGGTCTGAATGTGATTAGGAAGGATATCTGTGTCCTTTGGTTGGTTCGTCTCTCACTATTTACTTCTATCTCAGTGACGGAAAACTGGATATTTCCACAACGCTGCTTGTGCCTCTAAGGTGTTCGTGTCGGGTGATTATTATTAGGGGGGGGGGGGCAAAAATGTCCCTGAATGTGCTTCGTAAGTAGAATATAGGTGAACTTATTAGAATTTAAATTGTGCTTTAGACAGTTCCATATGTGGGGTTTATTCTCATGGCATGACGACCAATGTGGAGCATACTCTATGATTACTGCATTGGCCTCATGCACTTCTTGAAAAGCTTTGATAAGGAAGATATGAGATTTTCCATCTGGTCTGGAGTGCACGTTCACCTATTTCGGTACCCATTCACATCCGTGATTCACAAGCACCGTGGTTGACCAAATTACTATTCGTCAACTGCTGTCGTCAAGGTCCCAAACCTCAACTTATACAAGAAACACTAAATAAGCCAATTTATCAAGTATTCTTGGATGGCAAATAAAACAAAGATAACTGTTGGGAGCCCGAGACGTGTTGAACTACTCTTCCATCCTATTTTTTGGCTGTAATGCCTTCGATTGTTATTTCCCTCGTGAAATCTTTCAAGCAATAATGCTGTGTTCACCTAGGGCCAAACAGCCACCTAATCCAACACAAACCTTTTTCACTTTTATGGCGGAATATTACACCAACGGTGGACTGATGAACGTAAACGAAACATCTATTCCATGCACTGTACACGTGCAGATTTCCTCTGTAAGTTTGGGGGACACGTAACTAAACTTTGTCTGCGTGCCACCTTATAAATAAACTGCAAAATCTGACCGGTTAAACAGTTTTAATTGGTGGCCTTTGGAAAGATGATATTGCTGGCAGTTTAAAGAAGGGCAGGATGTTTTAGCCACATTCGTGACATCAGGTTGTCCACAGCAGGAGCGTCTATGAAGCTTCAGTACACTTCGTTTTGTCCCGTGGATTGCAGCAATGTTCGTTATTGTTGTCCGCTATCGCTGGCAGTCAACGGTGAATTTCCATGGTTTAACCCACCAATGTGAGGCTTTCGTTGGTGCATAGTGAGGAAAGCACTGAAGTACGCGTTCAGTAACATTAACACAGCAAATCGACTGTCAGTAATGTCGAAAAACCAGCAGTGCCAACTAGCACGATGTTTCACAGCTGTAGATAAGCTGACTTCAATCCCATGGATATTTTAAACATTCAGAAATACTGAAGGCCAGAGATTTTCAAGACTTACTAGAAACAGTTTCAGTACATCCGGAGTTTGCACGATTGAGCAGTCGTTTGCAGTGCTGTTTACGTGGATTCTGTTTTCCTGGTCCACCAGTTATGCTGTCTTTTATGATGGTTGGCACTGCTGGTTCCGTTTTCACTCTGTTAGTGACTAGGCAATGGCATTCTATGCGAGCAAAAGACACCAAACTGCCACCGCTGCTCTTTTTGTAGATGCCCCGGATACACCCACAAAAAAGTTATACGTGCATGTGCACAAGGCCAAGACACGTGTGCGGAGTACGAAAAGTAGAAAAGCCTAAAATGGTGAAAATTCCCCAACCTTTGTAGGGTTATTGTTTAGTGAGAATGCGGTCGCAGTTGCTCCGGAAAACAGTCATAACATACACACTGGAAATATAGTGAAAGAGCGACAGGATTTAGGAACGATCGCCCCATGTCACGTGCAAACAATAGTGTTCTGGCCATTCTAGAACTTCACAATGTGGCTGCAGTAATGGTACCTACAATCCGAATGTTATGGAACCGTAAATTCACTTGAGGGTTATCGTCATCGTAAGCACTAGAGTGTAGGTTAGAAAATTGTTTCTTTCTATCTGATTGTTTCACACAACTCAGTCTAGCCTTACTGAGAACAATTACTTGATGACAGGATCAGGAATTTCGGAACATGGTATACTCTCACTGTCAAAAGATGCATGACAGACATGGGTGAACGACCTGGCATCGTGCGTTTGCCAGTTAAGTTTTTCACCACATTTCGGTAAGGGTTAAAGTGACAATATCAATAACACTCAAGAACCCCCAATAGTCATGCTATTACAAGCATTACTCTATGCTTATCACGGGATAACTATGGCAGATGTCAGAATAACTTAAAAATATATTGTAACATGAATAAGTTTTGGCCTACTTTTTTTCATTAGTGGGACAATTTTAAAGTAGCGGCAGTGAGTTATACGTTTTTGTGTCTTTCTCTTTCTTCTTGCAAGAAACTGAAAAGAATGAATAGCTTTCCGGCCACAAGCTGAGACGCTTAACTGAACAAGAATGAATTCATATATTTTTCAGGATATGCGTTTACATAGAGTCCGCAGGATTTTCGCCGGAACACCCCGTGTATTTGTTGCTCTAACGGTTTAAAACCTGAACCCTTTGTTGGTTGCATGATGAAGCACGCGTGTGATAATAACTTACGTCGAATTAGCCGAGAGAATTTCTACTGATTGTCTTCATTAATGCCAGCTTTCATAGGTTTTTCAATGAATGGACTACATCAGCTCTGGCTAACATTATAGTGAAACAGCTGATTAAAGTGACAGCTATTAATAACACGTCTTCCCATCATTTTTGTGTGTGCATGAGTTACTACTTAACGAGAAACACCTGGAACAGGACAACAGTTTCTATGTCAGGCGAGTAAGTTCTCGCGAATTTCACATGAATCCAAAAATTATCTTTTGGATTACGTTTTTCGAATGTCGCAATCTTATTATTAAACATTTCCGTCCTCTTGTAGGTAACCAAAAAATTGCGAACATAATTGTCATTTTTGCCACACATCTTCACAGCCAGACTAAAGAAGAGTCTCGCAAGAACTATCTTTTGCACGTTAAAACGCTTCCGAACGAAAAAGTAATCGAAAATTGCCAATTTCGCCATGAAGATTGATTAATAATATCTATCTACAATGAGACACATTATGTCTCCATGGTGATCTTATTCGACTGCCTGTAAATATAAACCCCGCATCTGGTAAGGTCAGTCATGACGTGAAGGAAGATGGAAACTACTCAACTGCACTAGGTATTAACTGAAGCTCAGAATGACCTTGCGAGTGAAGTGATAGTAAACATACTGAGTATTTTGCTTAGTTATTTGAAAACGACACATGAGATTTTCATCCGCGAAATACCTACACAGAAACGAGTACCACACAATTCGTCAAAGTGACGTACGACAATTCTGATTGGTCGAGGACAGACAGATCAGTACTGACACTTGTGTGCCAACAAAACTGTCAGACGAACGGAATGGTGCACTGTGCCATTAGTATTGACAGCTACAAAGCCCCGGTTGCTAAGTGGACATTAGAATGCTTCAAAGTTCAGAAACTTACTACTACAGTGCTCGTGAGATATGGTGATGACATCATAACTTGGTTAGTCGGTGACCCATTTGACACGCATATTTTCACAAATGTGAATAGTTGGATTAATGGAGCTTGGGATTTAAATGGTCATAGCGTATCATCCAGCCCGTTCATCTAACACGTTTCCGTACAATGTACAAAGAGCGGAAATGGAGGCCTAATCTTCAGTTCACTGCTGAAGATTTTGAGTATATTTTGGTGTTCAGTCTTGTGTTCAAATTATTTTGATTTCACGCACAAAGGGTAGAAGAACGCACTGCAGACATTTTTGCATGCTTTTGTGTACAGAAAGCAGTGGCCGCTCCATCGATGTGAAAAGCAAAGCTAAAACAGCAATGCAAAAGGATAAATATTTTTGCACACTTACAACTGCGGTACGATGTGTAACAGAAACTGCAAATCAGCTAACATGCAGCTAACATGGATAAATAAATCCAAGCACGAAATCTGTGAGTAAATAATACAGCTTCCAGCGCCCTCACAACCTTTGAGCCACAAGATGTTTCCCTTGCGCGTCAATTGAGATTACCTCCTGTCTGTCCAGAAGAGCAACCAAGCACCGTACAGGTATTTCATCCTTATTGACAAAGATCATCAGTGCGTATCGGAGATGTGCACTCGAAGCGTTCACAGTAATGTGACTAATACTTTCGACATAAGTGGCACAGCAGCAGTGGGACCAACTCTTATTTTGTTTTCCTCTGCACACCTAAAAAAACGAATGGATCCATATTGAATGTCCCACACAGAATAGACACTTGGCAACTGAATCCTTTTTCTGATTTTACGAGTATTCTCATTTTAGCTGACAGCGTCCGAATGCTGCTTAGCTTATTTGGTGTCAAGGGCGGTCTTTAAAATTGTAAGATGTGGAGACTTTTCGTGTAGCCACAAAAGGTGAAAGGATTACCACACAGCCTTGATAACGTTTTATCAGGTCACAAAATTTTATAGACTTAAATGTTTATATACGTCTATACGTATGCATGAATATATATATATATATATATATATATATATATATATATATGAGATAAACCAAGTTTAATAGACAACTGTACCGATCTAAGCCATTGTTCAACAGACTTAAGTAACTTTTCTGGAGTAGTCTGGAAAGGCAGCTAGAAATACAAGCGAGTTTATTTTTAGAATTGAGTTTATCCACTTATGATGGCTTGCGAACTGGATTGAACTCAAGAATTCCAGCGTGCACGCAAAAGATGGAGTCTGGTTGTGGACTAACAATCAATTCAAACACAAAAGCTTTCTGAACTTTATCGAATTGGGTTGCATTTTTCTGAGTTTAATACCTTGCATTAACATTGCATTACCATTCATTCTTCTGCTATTGTTTCAGATCCTTTCACAAGTTTGCCGATTAGTGAATCATCACCAATAGAATGGGTCGGTAATTGTCAGAACTTGCTTCACTCAAACGCTTTTGTTCCATATGTTAGCAGGTTTCCCTAAGGTACACCGTCTTTTTCATATCTGAATTTATAGTACTCAGAAACCAAATAAAATATCCTATATAGTCAGAAGATTAAAAGAAATCCAGTTAATTTGGAAAGGGCATTCAATATCTGCTCCCTGTGCATACCATCGTCGAGAGAGTTTTCTGCGTCATCCAAATATTAGTGCCAATTTTGGTGCAAGCAACAAGAGTTATAAAACCAACATCAAATGTGAAAACGTAAGAGAAGTATAATGTTGTGTTATGTGTCAGTCACTTTGATATACAAGCAGACTACGCTGGGCTCGGGAAATCCGATAAGCAGGAAACTACAGAAATTCAGCGCTTAAGCACGGTGAATAATGACGCGTATTCAGCCAGTGAGTTAAGCTGGAGATCCGGAAAATCAAAACCAACCAAAATCAAACCAAGTGGCTCCGAAGGTGAACAAGATGAATGATACGGATACACTGTTTTCCCGAAATGGGTCTGGAGAGAATTGGCGTGTCCAAGAAAATGGATATAAAAGGTGAATACCACGACAACCGCACGGTTGGGCGTACTGACGGAACACATTAAGTTACTGAAAACTGCAACAGCCTATGGCCGGTTTCGCCCTTCAGTATAATATATTCAAACCTAATTGTGAGACAGAAAATTACGACGGCAATCTGTGGCCATTTCAGAACAGTCTCTCATGAGAGATAAAAACCTTTACGTTTTGTATGTGATTTAACGTGATACACTGTGAAGTACTGGTCTGTTTTAGACAGCTATATCGCGTGTATAACATTTCGTTCACGGGACGTCATTCACACAGATACTTTCGAGCTCTCTGCACTACAAATAAGAAATTATGCGAGATAGTGCATGTGTTATGTCAGTTGATGGATTTCACCATTTTATCAAACGTAAAATAAGACTGCGAGGAAGCCGAAAAATGGACAAGCAAAATCGTCACTACCCGATACGTATACGATTTGCTGAACGGAGACTGACAGTTTCCGATATCTGCATCACAACTTATAAAAGAATTACTAAGATGGGTCATTGATAACAGCTCGATGAAATATTCTGTCCAAAAAGCTATACTCTTCACACTGATAGTTTACTGTTTGCTAATACACAATGCACGTCAGCTGCATTTTCACGATTATTTTCGATTGTCAGCAAAACAGTTGTGCATCGTATCTAGTGATTCGTCATGGTGTTTTTACTATCCTGCAGGCCAAGCTCCCAAGGGGATTGGATATTTTTCTCCTGCTAAATATCAGTTCACATTTCACTGAATGACAGTTGCAGCGCCAAATTAAATGCTCCAGTCATACATTTATGGGATTTAACTTCGCCAGCAGCCCCAGACAACGTTTAACCTGACAGATGAGCCCAGACTCAGATGCAAATCTAATAGGATCGAAGCTTCGACACTCGTAGGGACAAGCGAACACGTGCTTTTATCCATTTCATTGACTGTTGGACAGTGATTCATCAAATTCTGACCTCATCTTTTGAACTGTTCCCAATTTTGGAAGCCAACAGCTGTCTTGTTTTACTAGTTTGCAGGTGAATGAGAGGTGGTTGCAAGAGTTGGCACTTTTAAACTGTACCAATCCGCTCTCTCTACAAACAACAGCTAATCCGAACTAATTCAATTCTACAAAATCCGGATCTTCGGTAAGCAACCTCAAAGTTAAACTTCGCGAAAACCGGTGAAACTCAGCCACATATACTTACCTTTACAAGCGTAAGTATACGTATTTAACCACAGATGTAGGTCAAGTTCCCATCTATCTTACTCAGCCATCTTCATTAAGGACTCAAAAACAATCAATTCTAAAACATTCAAATCATTTTCAACTCGAAATTAACTTGCAGTTGCCCTGATTAAATTTTTAAATAGTCCATATATGTAAACTTATTCTGGTCTACCCCTTCAAAAATTTTATGAGAGCATGCCAATTCCCATCTAATCAGGCTTTTATTAGAAAGTTCTACGGAATCGTATGGCAAACATTTCACTACACATAAATGTCATTATTCTCGTAGCCGTTCACACAATTTCACCCATCTGTAACCAACACTCTCTCAAATAAAGTTATGAATGCAAAAAAAGGGGAAAACGTTAGATTGACAGGTTGACACCGACTTTTTTCTATATGGAATATAAAACAGGGTGACGATAGATAATTTTGCATCTAAAGTGCATCATTTGTGCACCGCAGCGACCTTGAGTTTGGTCCATTAGTATACATTAGTATAGTATAGTATAGTATAGTATAGTATAGTATAGTATAGTATAGTATAGTATAGTATAGTATAGTATAGTATAATATAGTATAGTAGTAGTATAGTATAGTAGTATACATTAGTATGCCAGGAGTTGTTCCATTTGGTTATAGTCTTGAAAAGTTATCATGAGTAAATATCGGTTCTAGAACTCCGGTATAACCTCGAAGTCTGAAAATCTTACCAGCTAGCCTTTTTATGCTTTACAGATCAATTCAGGTTACTAATTATTGATGACTACTGATGCGACAGTGATTCCGGAAAATTGAAAGATTAACCCTGACACCCATCTCGTTTAAATAAAATTTGGGTAACACTATTCAGAAAGACTGTGTGGGTGCTTGGCGGAAGACACACTTTGATTGGTCAAACAAGCATGGCCAATCTCCCGGGTGACCAGAGATCACAATCAACTTGCCGTGTAAACTCTGATGCAGCGGAACTTGGGGTGGCATAATCAGATGATACTTATTGAGGTTTATCTCAAAGGCTAGATTAGAAGTTCATTGATGAATGCCACCCACAGGCGGGAAAGTATACGGTTTGGCGTAGCTTGGATGCAAATGCGACGAGGAGTCAGAAAAACGCATTTTCGTTTGTTTTGGGTGTTCAGATTGAATGAAATCACTGGTGACAACTCGGAGCCAACAACAGTCGCGTTCCGATTTGAGGATTTTCCCACCACGGGGAATCACCGAAGGTAGAACTGATTTCATCTTGTAATGCAAACGAGGTAAAATATCCCACATATCTTTTATGTTAATATCTGAAAGCTCCCTAAGGAAAAAACTAAGTCATGTGGTCAGATTTGGTTCCTGACATCCGCATCAGTCTTGTGTAAGATTTGTTCAGTGGGTAAAAATCGGACAATCTACGGTAGTTGAGACAATCTTTCAAAGAGGGGAAATGGTTTTTCACGTGACCTGCCCAGTCAGGGTTCAATGTTCCTTTAATAAGAGCTAACTCGTTCAAAAAGAGACCGTGCGATATGCTAAATTGTATGTGTGTTCAATCCACCAACCTAGGCGAACATATTCTGCTTCTCACCCTACTCACATGCTATTGAGCAGTATATGGAGGAACAGGATGTGAAGGCTCCAATTAGCCTTGGTTCGAAGGACCAGTTGAGCCAAATGGCGAACAAATTTTCCTGTGTTAAAATAACCTCCACTTAGGTGTACGATTTATTCAGAAACAATGTAGGGCCTCCGACTGACGGTATTTCAGATCAAACTAGCGCGCACATTCATGCCTCATTATTGCTTTGTGTAGCTAAAGAAAAACTATTCGGTAGACGAGTAAAACGGATGCGGCATTTAGGTACATTCCCATTTTAGTACCTGTATTCCTCAGCTTATGAGGTATATATTTCAGTCCAAGCTAAAACCTGGATGCTGTCAACCCGTATAATATTAAGGGGTTGTGGCACTTAGTTACAGCACCTTTCACACGCAGTGGTTAGGACGTCCAACAAACTTTAGCCTCACATGTCTCCCTCTTGGTTAAGGTGAAGGACTCAACATACCGTGGAATACTGAGATATATTACTGATACACTGGCAGCTAGCATGTGTTCGGCAGTAGTTGATTTATTGTCTTAGAACGAAAAGCTACATCAAATTAATACTCTCACAGATGGTGGTTGGGCAGCCTGAAATAGATTGAGAAATATTTATTCCTTCTAGTTTCAAAATGCCATTCAACTAATGGTGTGTGGTGATTTAAATCATTGGGGCTCAGCTTGGTTTTCGTTTGTTTGCCCCTGCGAACCACAATTTGTGAGTATTCCGGATACTTATTGCAAAATGAGTATTTTGAGTCTACCTAGTGACACTGGGTTTGTTGCCGGATTAAACAGGGCAACAAAAAATTTATCGCGGCTACACTAGCTAAATCTTCATAACAGTAAAAAGTGTAAGAGAGGAGCGAATTATCTGGTAACCGGGGTGATGGTGTCAAACGTTTATCACATATATTCGGGTGCGATCTGTTTCCTGCTCTTCCTATGTCTAGCCCATTGTTGTGGGTGCTCTTTCAAGATTCAGCCTTGTGGTGCAAAACTTTGGAATACCTCTTGTATGCTGTCGTTTGAAGGGTAGCATTTCACTACTGAGTACCCCACAAAATGTTCAAAAAATTGACTTACTGACAAACTTTTGGATGCGATCCTCGCAAGTGCGGGTTCTTTTCGATTGCTGCAGCGATTGGTGCCGGAAGTGGATATTTAGTTTCCTTTTTGGTAAAACAGCCAGAGAACGCAATCAAGAACGCGACCGAAATTGCAACACTGATGAGGCACTTGACTCGGCATGGGACATTTATCGTTGGAACAGTGGGACTTTTTCCACTTTCACTGATTGCAACAGCGCGATTCAGGCAGATGGCGACGAGGATAAGATTGTTTAGCGCCACAAAAAAGTACATTGTGAATGCGGACAGTTTGCATATGATAGTTCCGAGTTGCCAGTTGTGGTATACGGCGGTGTATGCGGTATGCGGGACAACAAACCACACAAGTCCGAGATCACAAATGACACGAAAGAGAAGCATACGTCGGTTGGTTAAGGATTTCGGGTTCCGTAACCTCCGAATAGTGTGTACGAGCACAATGTTGACGAACGTTCCGAGGATAAAAATGAGGATGTACATTGTGAGTAAAACACACTTGTAATTGTTGCTGAGGAGTGTATTGCTATAATAATAAAGAAAATCTCGCATATGAATGAAGTCAAACTGCTGCAGGAAGAGAGAGCTGGAATTGACAAGGAACTTGGGTCTATTGTCCAAAGTCTTGTCAAGCAATAGTGCAGGACGGTGAGAATTTGTGAAATTCATGGTGTATTGGAAAGCTCAGCCAAGGTCCCCACAGTTTAGGATGCTAAGTCACACAGAAGGCCGTTGCATTATGGCGCATTTGGATCCATATTAACTTCAAACGCCGGAACACCCACACAAACTTGAGATTTATGTGATTGGACTGAGCGTATTTTATGAGGCAACATGGAAGAATTTGGACAAGCTGATTGGCTGAAAAAATAGTGACGTACTATTAAGGCTGGTACTATCTGAAGAGATTGTGTGAAAGTAGCTAAAACTCAAGTTGTATAAGATAAACCTCACTGGAACCATACCACTCCAAGGAAGTCGGAGATGACCTCTTTTGTATCAGGGCGCCCGTTCAAGAATGTGCACCAAAAGCAGCGGTGTAATTTTTAATGTTTCACGATTACAGTAATTTGGAAAACCAATTCAAATCGAGGAGCTGGTAAGAAGGCTACAGTTACAGATAAAAAACTAAAGTCACCGGTTGGTCCTGAGACAGTTAACATTGTTAGCGTTATTGTTATGGTGGAATGACTATTGCTCAAGCGACTATTGGGTTTCTTAGCCTGAGGCTGGACTTTCAAAAGTAGCGTGTGGATTGTGCTAGTAGAGGGTGTAAGTACGCGGACGTTTTGACATACCGCCTGACTATTTATGTATTTAAGAAACCTATCAATTTGAGTCCTATACAGTTGCCCTCAAAGGTGAAGCAGTTGAGGCCAATTTCGCAACACGCTTTGGGAAGAACATTTTCAGACGTCAGCTCTCAACTCGTTAGTAAACGGCCTATGTACTTTGCTAGGGGGAATTCACCAGGAAACATAGAAAAAAGTAGGAGTCAGATGGATTTAATATCCTGTAAGTATCTGGAACACCCTGTACACACATTCAAACATTTTTGGATCTCTTAACAAGACTCCATTAACATCAGATTTATTACGGTTATTTTGTGTCCTTGACATTTTCCTAAGGTCAAAATGTTTTATCTTGAAAAACAAATAAGCAACTATCACCATTTTGAAACTTCGAAAATTGTGGTACTTGAATAACAAATGATTTTCTGTACGAAAGACTGCCAAGTTATCGTCCATTTGGTGTACCAGTAAGTAAGATTCCTCACTGCATCATTCTGGTACAGTTTTCACTCCCTACAGGCACATTCTATTGCTGGCTCACCATCTTGTTTCCTTCTAATCTAGTTCAGATTCCTATTTCATATCCATCTCAGTAGATACATTTTATGCTGTTTGACACCAAGCATGTTTCCCAAATGTGACTGCTGATTTTCTTGAGCGATCACTATCATAGAGGGAAGGGAATGTGTCGTGTGAGCTGCTGCGCTGACTAACAAGTGACAGTATACTGACAAACGTGTAGAAAACAATTTTGGAGGTACCAACTTGGCTTCAAAAAAATCCAAGTCTATTAACGTTGTATTTTTAGATTATTTTTGGTTGAAGTGTTACTTCATTTTGGTGTTTTACTTTGTAACATATTTCAACTCACCATAAACGTATCAAAACTGCCGAGAATTAACTCGTCCATAAACAGCTTTGATTTTATCGTCACAAGTTGGTAGAAGGCTGGCTGATAAATTGCCGTACCAAAAAGCCGTCCCAGCTCCAGTGCTGTAGTGTCGAAAAAAGACCTGACAACAAGGGGCACGACAGCTTCATTGAGAACAATCGAGTGCAAAAATTACAAGGAGCATCGTGGTATTTGAAGCGCACTGTTGACCTTGAATCCAGGCTATCCGATCGAAATTTGGTGTACACTGATTATCGTCGGCCGTTGCTTCTATATCACGCGTCATTACTGAACTGAATGAAGGCCTGAGCCTCTAATCGGCCTCTAATGGCCTCCCAAGCCCGTCTGCTTGACGGCTTCTTTACTGCAATTTAAGAAATCTCAATAGGTTTCCGGCATTCCGCGATTATTTTCAGTAATTTAACCTTCCTGATATAAACATGCAGTCTATTTCTGTCGCACCAGAAAGTCAATAAAATGTGGAAATACCAAGAAAGGGTACTCTGGCTAGTCAGCTATGTGACAAAACTAACAAGACACATTTGTTTATATTCCAACCACGCTAGAGTAGACTAAACTAGAACCAATAATCCGCTCCACTCCATTGTTTTTCGTGCTCTTCCTGATGATATCATTTATTCGATAGCAGAATATTCTGCAAACATGGTGAATGGGGCAACTAACTTTTAGGAACTGACCAACTTTCCCTCTCTGATGGAGTTCTTGAAACCATATGAGAAGTTACGCGAAAATTCTTGTTGATGAAAGTGGAGAGTTTCACAAAAACTTGCGAATAAAATTTCATGAGACCACTGGGAGAGATGGTCTTCGAAGTGTATCGGATTTCATTTTTGCTATAAAGATGCTTTTTGAAGCACGATAAACGTAGTATTGATTAGATACTGGCGTTGGCGACAAGGTGATTTTGATAAAACCTAGGCCTTGATTAGGGAGTGGTCTTCATGTTGTTGTCTTCAGAAACAGAGTAGTTTGAAAGACACTTCAGTAGCATACGCATCTATTTGGCATGAACTGGTCTAAATTGACTAATATTCAGCAAAACGGAGGGTGCAAAATTCTACTCAAACCTGTATTTTTAGCTAGCTAAATCAGAATAACAAAAGATGTTACTTTGCTAGAGAAAGGCGGTACTCTAATAGCAGCATTAAACCGCGTTCCTATGAGTTTGCTGAAAACCTGATGCTGCGAGACCACTGAGTCAGCAGGCCAGGTTTAACATACACCACAAAGTAGTTTACTGTGATGTGAAGAGTGACTTTTTAAAATTTGAAAAAAAGTAGTTTAAATCGGCTTTCGAAATAAAATAAAATCCAATTGTACTCGTGATTGATATGTGAACACCAACTTGTCTACACATTCTCCATTCAGCTCATAGAGAAACTGTATCGAGGAAGGAAATTGATCAGTGCAAGTCAGTGTTTACTTTCTACAGTCAAAGTAACTCGCCTGTAGCCTGCTTTACTGGGCCCATCACAAGTGGTCTAGACTATCACCTACGATGAATTTGTTCTTCCCATTTTGATGCGGCATCTAGGTTTTCAGTTCGTGTTAGTATCACTTGGGCTAGTTGCTAAAAGAATCAACCAGCCTGATGGATCTTGCGTTTTTTTGGAGGGGGGCATAGTTACCAGATAAGTGTTGTTTTGTTACGAAGAGACCGCTTGAAAAGTCAATCATTAGAAGTATATACTCATGGGCGATCTTGTCCTGAAATAACCTTCAAAGTGCTAATCGAAAGTGCTGGTATCATAGCTGGTCGTTGTCGCAGGACATCTGTCCAAAGAAGCACAGAGAGTATATTGGGGATTCTTGAACAGGTAGTGCTTCAAAGCCCTGAACTTCAGCAGGGTTTTATATAATATGAGAGATGTTATCATACGGAGTACGATAGGGTGCATTGTGCAGAAAGAAAATACTGCATTTAGTGAGGCAGGGCTCAACGGTTTTTCATGTTTTTTTATGAGGCATTCTATCACCCGCAGAAGCGACCAGTTTTTTGCTCGTTTTATTGATTTGCTTAACAGCATGTAAGATAAACTCCACGTTTGTTTGTTCGAATCGTGTTTATAAAAAGGACGTAAAAAGGGAAACATTCCAATTTCTTCAGATAGAAGTTGTGCTCTTACTCCGCTCACCAGCTGTAGAACAGACGTGGCTGTGCTGCTATTGATCAGATACATATTTGGTTCGAGGGCGAGAGAGTTCGGTTCATGAGCTTTTCTCCTTGGTATTTTTTTGCGAGAGAACATAAGGTGGCTTTTGTGCTGGGTTCCCGGGTTGGGCTCTTTAAATTAGTCCCACGGAAACAGATCGATGACGTTTCCCTTGAAGGAAAAAGTTTTGAGGTACATTACTGTCCTTATTCTAGCCATTACTCAGTTTATTCATCCCTACTGAGATTACTTTGGATTAATGCATTAAAAATATTGTTGAAATGGATCACCCGCCAGGCTGTTTTTCCCCTACATAGGACTTATAATGTCCTTCGCTTCCAGTCTATTGTGCCGGTTGGTCTTTATGGTTAGGCACTCCACGGTGTTTTGTTGCATTCCTACCCTGCGTTTGCAAATCCGTTTTCGGTGTCATCCCAACTGGATTTCCATATAGTACACACCCATAAAGATTGTCCTACGTCGGCCTGTTCATTAGGACTTCGGTACATTCATTCTCCAGAATCCATAAAAGTATCACCTAATTGTATCACCTAATTTTCAACTGATAATTGAGTTACTTGTTAACTGCTTTAGTTGATTAGATCACATTCACCGCATGCGCGAATGCACAGAATGTGCGAGGACGCGAAATGCACGAAACAAATATTTAGGTGAGTTTGTCCAGCTGAGTTTGCAATCAACTGGACTGACGTCAGCAGTGTAAAATACTCTTACCATACAGTGAGACGCATTATAGCTAAGTCAAGTAGCAATTTCCTACTCACTCAACGGTCATTGCCAAAAGAGTTCTACGACATCTTTTGGGAGCCTTTACCTTTTGGATCTGCCCGGTTTTTTCTTGAATTTGATTTTCTGTTTGGACTCATACAGTAATGTCCCTGCCCAGACAACCTGAGTGACCGAGGCAAATTATGGTGTTTGCCACAAATTTTACTTCACCTGCGTAAACTCCCTGGAAAAGGTGAATCACTGTAGAGTACCTGCAGGAGATGTTGAAGTGGTTTGCTCTAACGCTTCAACTGCAACCTTGAACAATACGGCCAAATATCATCATCAGTAGTTCCAGCCCTCAGGATGGTGGCTAATTGACTACACTTTTCATGAGTTGAAAAAAATGTGTGATCGGTTTACGGGTCCTACTGACAACCCAGTGTAAGCACCTTGGCAGCCACACTTGTAAATCACCCATGCTTACACAAGCATGTATCATCAAGTTGCAGAAAGCCGCCTTAGTTTAAACAACATTTGACCCTCCTCCATGACAGCTAAAAAGATAGCACACTGTGCAAGTAATTTCTTCCAATCGACATCAGTAGCCGCGCAAAATGAAGATATCAAGCCAGAGGTAAACGAGACAGTGAGAAATTGTCAATCTGACCTATCTGGCCATCAGCCACCTAACGGGGCTTGTTGGTGCGTGACTTGGAGGGACAGCGTCAACTGTGTTTCGATCACATTATCTCCAGACAGAGTTTTGGCCTGTTAATGTTGAGCAGGAGAATATAAGTTACAGAAATCAAAACCAATTTGAAAGCACAAAACTATTTAACCTTTCATCCGAGCAAGATAAGAGGCTACACCTTGCAGTAGGCGCACGTTGGGAGCATTCTCAAGTAAACACCTAAATGACAACTTTGTCTGAGGCGTCGTCAAGTCGAGGGAATACATTGTGCTCGGACGTATAGCTTAGGAAGCCAACATAGGGTGAGTTTGCCCTTAGTGCCCACACAATCTACGACCAAAAATTCATGCTACAACATTATCTGGTCTGGTAGCTCTTGAATATGACCCAGCCAGTTACACAATAGTTCCCACTGTTTGTATTCACGGTTACTCCCCACTTTGGAGATAACGGATATAGATTTAAGGATAGCCACAAAGTTGCCTTTGATCTTCATTCGTTTCTCACATCTATTCCCTTGAGAAAGACTACTGACTGAAGTAGGTTAAGTTGCCATGGGTTGTCGTTTTGAGACCCAGATTTGTTGACAATTTATATCAAGTCTCGAAATGCTATGGACGAATCACAGTAGTACACACATCATTGGGAAAGACATTTATTGTCTGCTGAAGCAAGGCACACAAAAGATACTCCAGTACGGACGAAACAGTGCTTTCCGGCTCTTCAATATAGATTGGCTTCACTTAAAGGAAGAAGGCCCAATTGAAAAGATATACAGTTGGTATGATAGGCTGCGCACAAACAACGAATTCACTACGGAAGCCGAGATGGATAACAAACATGCCTTGCTCAGCTTGCCAACGATGTACTGAGAGCCGCATACACTGCTTACTAGGAAAGTTTACTTTTTAATGCAGAGCACCTGAATTGTTGAAGACTTGTTCCGATCAATCGTAGGGAGGGTGTTTTTATGATCGCTCTTTTTTCGCTCAGCTGGAATTCCTTTACATAGTACATTTGGATTGGGACTTGCCCGAAAAGATGGGAATATTCCGATGGGTTCTGTCGAAAAGCCTTGATCATCTATAGGCTGGCATCTCCATGATACGAGTTTCTCTGGAACGTTCAAAGCGTGTGAAATGGTCAGATAATACCTGTCTTTCAGTCATTTGGAACAGATAGAGAAAACAATTTTCTAGCAAAGTTTACTCCGCGATAAATGTATCACTTCTTTTTTGAAGTTTTTATGACGGAATGACCTCCGGCTCGCTTTCAGGCGTTTTCGGGTTTTTTGGGGATCTCCAGGGCCTTATGTATGAAAAATGCCAAATGAATCAATTCTGCTTGCGAAATTTGAGGTGAACTGGAAGAAACACTGTATATTTAATACGAGGTGCTTGGACTGTACTATTATTCCCACATTCCTGTCTGTCAAACCACCAGACATGTATGTCACTTCTACCCAAACAGCCCTCATAGCAGCCACCGCGAGGATTCAGGTAACCAGCAAGCCCTTAATTGATAGTCATCACGTAGCCTGTGCAAAAACAGCTACGATTTTTAGTCTGCGATCTCGCCAGCAGACTTTCCAGCTGTAAGCCTAAAAGCGAGGGAGATGAAACCTACCGAAGGACGACGATTCAAGGATAGACACTACGTAGGTCTAATGAGTTGGTCTCTATGGCTCAGCGTCCTAGTAAGACCAAGAAAAAATAATACCATCTATTGTAATTATGAAAATGGATAAGGGTAAGGCCGCAATAGTTATGAATAAAAGTCACGATATACAATAGGTCAAACAACACCCCGACTATAGACCTTACCGAAAGATTAACGGTACTACAGTGCGGGCAATAAAGAAGAACACTAAGATTAAAGCTGTGTTTAAGACCCACATTAACCCATATGTGGATAAGGCATTAGGTGTCGGATGTATCAGAAAAGTACAGTCTAGGCACAACTTTAAGGACTGCCGAAATTCCACCACCAAGATATTCCAATTATACTGATGGCAGATGGCATATGTTCGCCACCGCATGTACTAACAAGATTCTCAGGGTGACTTCTAGAATCATTCAGGGGGAATCGGCTCAGCACATAAGGAACCCCTAGAGCTTTGCTGACGTAGTCACAGGATTCCCCTTGTAGGTGGAGGGTGTTCTGGCATGTTTTGGGGTTAACTTGATGTACACCAATGTTCCTAATGCGCACACTTTGACAATATTCGAGTGGTTGTTACGGGTGGATACAGCGCTGCAGGTATGAGCCCAGCTTCCAGTACATGAAATGTTTGAGGGCATAAAAGCATGCTTAAATCTTGATCACTTTGCTTTCGACAAGATTGCGTGCTGTCAAAAAAAACTTCTAGCAATGGAGTCTCAATTATTTTCGGTTTTGGAAAATACTCATGCAAAGTCCTTCGAATTGAAGGCTTTGGTTTGATATAACTGTTCACCGAGATTTAATTTGCGTTATTCAGACGACATATCACACGTGACTAGGCCAATGATTTGTACGCGTTCATCACTGCGTTGATTTTCCATAGAATTTAGCATAGAAATGAGTCCACCTCAGACACACTGCACTGTTTGAATTGCATGGTACATAAGAGTGATGGAAAACTATTTTTTTAAAAACTACCATTAACTAGAAACCAACGGAAACAGATGCCATCTTAAACTACTCCTCCACCCATTCTAAGTTGGTATAAGCTGGCAATGTCTCACGACAGTTTGATCGGGTCACAGCGCTGTGTACAGAAGAAGCCAACCGAAAAACAGCCTAATCTGAGGTCAAACAAAAACCTTAAGACAGTGCCCATCTAGTGAATCTGTGTAAGCGGCAGTTAAGGAAAATTTCTTGCCCCTAGTATCAAAACCCATCAAGGGATGGATAAGAACAGCTGCCATTTCTTACAAGTTGGGAACATATGACGCTATACGGTGAGTGCTAAAATAGCCAACATTAGAGTAGAATTCTGGAAGGAAAACCATTACGCTCAGTCCTGAAGGGATTGAAGGACTGTCTCCTCGTATGTACAGACTGCAGCCTGAGCACACAACATCGAATGCAACGATGTCTACGTGGAAGAAATGGCCAGGAGACCACACATCAGAACCGATGAGCGTAGGAGGAGAATAGACAAACCTCGGATAAATTCGGACAAATATCACACAGTGGTAAAACACACGATAATGCTAGGTCACGAACCAGACACAGGAGACAGAATAAATCTAGAGGATGTAGAGCTTTTAAGGCAAAACTTACAATTCACACTACGGCGACTGATGGCCGAGGCGACGGAAGTCGCTAAACAACCCACGGATAATAGAATAGAGGACATGGTGCTGATGATCGCATCGAATGCAGCCTTATATAAGCCGAGTTGACACACGACGGTGTGCGGTTTTCAATAATCATCGACCAGTGCCCACGTAACCTCTCTCGCCTAGCCAACTGTCATAGAACTAACGCATCCAAATACACTGATAAAAGTTGTAAACAACAGTCAAGATGAGTCTCCAAATGAAGTGAGCAAGAAGAACTAAACAGTAAACCCCGTGCGAACTCATTCAAGGGTCCCGCTAGCCCATCTGTCTTAGCACTAGTTAACTCACTTTGACGAACAAATTCCCTTAACAGTAACCCATCAGTGGATTGGCCAGTCGGTAGAAAGATGAGTATTTCTAGTTCCGCCTTAAAACCCAGCCAAAATTGCAACCCAGTCACTTGCAAAGGCGAAACGTTGCTCAGTAATAAATCAGCCATTGTTTTCCAAATCCTGCAGAAGCCCGGTGTCCATCTTTGGCCATGGACTGTAGCCCCTTGGACTTCAACCGGACAGGGATGTTTAAAAGAAGATGGATTTGAAAATGACCTATTCATGATAGGGCTGATGAACACACGCACCACTTTTTTCTTCTCTTCTCAATATAGTTAACAACCCCTTCACATTTTACATGCGATGTCTTTTAAATACATGTATGTAGCTTCCTATTTTTTCATATGATTGTACACGGCTCAAAGCCTGAACATTCTTATGCTATATGTTACCATTTTCGGTGTCCATTCTGTGTCGGTTGGTTATGCTTGAGTGCTAAGGTATCTGCCAGAATGGTTATTCTTGTGTATTGCGGCGTGAGAAGACGGTGTATTGAGATGTCAGAAAATAATGGGGATTATCATACTCCTGTCAAAATGTCGTGTTCTGCTCATGCATGTACCATTTATATAGGAGGATTTGCACAGTAAGGAAATGTTTCGTCCACCATATAGGTTGATGTAACCCGTGGGAATAACATCGGCAGTAAAGCACGGACCCCTGTTGAGGGCCACCATTCATCCTCACTGAAAATAGTGTTGTGGCAGTGCGCTTGCCTCATCAGTCGACTGACAAACTACAACGGAGACAGTACGGCAACTGGCTAAACTGCAACTCCACTGTTGATGCTTAGATTTCTCCAAAAGCGTCTGCTTGAGCAATCGAATGCATCGCATGTTTTATCACTCCAAGCGTCTCCTTCCGCATCGATTTGAAAGTCTGTAAACCGCATTGTGTCGGGCAGAAAGAAACCGTCAGAGCAAACAATACCCAGAACAATACCTTGCATTCAAGTTGTCTGCTTCTGTTAACCCGGAGCAGCCGATTCAAAACAAATGTACAGCGATAATTCATAATAATACAATAATATATAATAATAATAATTTATAATAATACATAATAAGATACTACAGATTTTACCGAGGCTAAGAGTGTGGGCCTTCACTGTGTTTTTGCTTCCGGATATATGGATAAAGGTGTCAAAAAAGCCGCATGTGGATTTTTGAAATTGTGAGACGGTGACTGTCAGACTGTAATGGATAACTCTGCCATCTTACAAATCAGGAATAATCGCGGTGATTGTGGAGACCGCGTAGACTTGGGGGTCAAAGCACCGACTTGAGTCGCCCCTTAACACCAAATGGTTTTAAATTGGTTCTTAGTAGACTGACAATATGTGTAATTGTTACCAGATTCTCGAAGCAGCCAAGGTTTTGGTTAGCCCTATAAAGCACCTGAATGATGAAGTAATCAGAACGATGAAGTAATTTTGTTGAAGAGACATTACCAGTGTGTGGTGGGTGACCTGATTCGTTTGACTTTAGATTATATTACGGGCATCGTATATTATATTCCCAAATCCATTCATATCAGTGACTTTGAAGGGAACGTCAACTCTGACATAGTTTTACTTCATGCTATATCTTTAGCACGAAGGACAGTCTTACCCCCAGCTAACATCATGATTGACATTGGCGTATGGTTATCTATCACCAATTTCACACTTAAAAATATGCGGTATAGACGCACGATGCAGTGTCTTTGTGTGCCCTAGTATCACCCACTAAACCTTATGTAGCTTTGTTCAACGTATTTACGATTATATCAGCGACACAAAACTACGTCTTCCTGAAATGTTTAGACGAACAATGCGATAGTAAATAATTCAATACGGAAAAAGAGCGGATAAGATTCCCCGGACTGTAGGCTATCTGTCAACATCATCCAGCTTTACGATTTCTCCCATCTAAACTATGACACAGGCGGAGCCATTGGATAGTTAACGAAGCGCGGGCAAAATTTACGATTGGTTGTGCCAACCCAAGCAGATGAGATGAAATGACCTAGTAGGACGCTGCAGTACAAGAAATGCCCTTAAAGTTCAGTGCACGCTGAAGAGATGGCGCATACCTAAAACAAGTGATAGTTTCGGTGCCATCCGATTGATGCATCTGTGTACGGCTCCAAGATACTCTTCCGGAAGGATAACACCTTATAATACCACATCGTAATGGTTAAGAACTCCTAATGAACCTGAGTACTGCAGGCGCTACACCTGCAGTGCTGTTTGTGCGAAAGTTTTGGCGGAATGCATAGACCAAACATCCCGGGCAAGTCAGAATATCGGTAATGGAACACAAACGGTATGTCTTCACGAAACCTAAGCAAGTTTAAAAGGCTTGATGGCTACACGACTGCTGCACTTCCCGCTTTCGAATAAAACGATTAAATCGACCTTGGTAGCGAACTCTCACCCAGCCAATTCATAAGTGGAACGGAGTCATGCTAAATCAACAGCTCGGTGCACATATGAGTTATGACAGTCTTAGTGATGAGAACAGCTTCGCGTCCATCCAATTTGGGATCAATGAACGTGAGGGTGTCGTCGACTGGCAGCCTGAACAATGGCACCACATGACACAGAACACAAGATTGAACCACAACCTCATCAGAATGACAAAGATGTAGACATGGCCGCAGGCTGATATCATCCTCCCTGGATACACACCACGCAGGACGCATGATTACGAATGCACTGGTAGTTGTGCATGGCAAATATACAATTGATTGTAAAATTTCCAAGAAAAAGGTTATTCGCCGCATTTGAAAAATAGGATCACAACAACCCGCTGCAATACTTTGTGCTCCAACTTCAAAAGTCTTCAAAAATCGAACCAACTATTTCAGTTACCAGAAAAAGCACCGGAAATGAATATATAATTAGCATCTAATTAAATTCAAACTAACTCAAACGTAACGCTCTAATTCCCATTTGAAGCGGGTTTCATAAGACAAGTAAAATTTCTCATATATTTTGAAGGATAGACGTGAAAAGAGGGAAAGTTATGCTTATTTCGTCGTGAGGCACCCAGCAAAAGCGTGTGGGAAACATCCATGCCCTCCAAGTTAGATTATTTACAAAGGTGTTAAAACGAGCCTGTTGTATGAATACACAAGTTTCGCCTTGAGGATATCGATTATGTTTCTAATTTGGACGTGAAGAGATTCAAGCTGACTCGTATTGTGGCTACACATACAAATCAGTAATTTTGCATTGAGTTCATCAAGCAAACCGTTCACTATTTCTAGGCTCCTTGGTGTGGAGTGACTCCACCTAGAGGTGGGTAATCTCGATTGAGGGGATAAGATTTGGCACTTGAGAAACACGTTATCATTGGCAGCAAAAAATCAGAGTTCGGCATTGGCGCCTTGCCCTCACAATGTGAACATGGACTTGGTTGAGTGAAAACCAAAAATATGCGACATGCAGCTACAGCACTGCATCGAATAACTTCCAGATTTTGAAGCTTTAAACAATCTTATTGTTGTGCGACCTTGTGATGGGGTCACTCCGAATCAATCGATTAAACTGGCACACTAGTCAGCAGAACAGCTAACGTTATTCCACTGATTACAAAACCGGTAAACACTTTGGCAGGTCGCGTCGTAGAAAAAAATAAAGCATAATATAGCTAGCGGTTGGGTGAATGAATTTTGGTGTCTCTTCCACCTTGTAAGCTGTCTGTGAATTCACAGTTGTTCACAGAAAACTCACTGGAACTTCTATAGGTGAATTAAAACGCCTGGTTTAGTAAAACCAGCAGGCACTTTCGGTCTTTTTGGTGAGTCCAGTGTTATTTTGGAGTTAAAGGCACCACCGTTTTTGTCGTGCACTGAACACTGTGGTTTGTAAAAGTAGGAAGAACATTACAGAACCAGTAACTGGGAGCTGAAATACTGTAGGCATGGGCCGAAATGTGTAACGAGTCCCTTTCGAGAAAGTTTGATCTCAGGCTAGGAAGACGCAATGACCGCGTGTGTCCAACATCACGGTAAATTTGCATGGTAGTTTCAGCATGGTTCCTCAGAAATGGCTATTTTAGTTATCAAAGTGGATCGTGGTCATTTGCTTCTTAGTCTGCTTGGATGCCGATACACGTCCGAAGTACCGTCGTTCCGGCTGAGCTGGTTGGGGTAGGCAAGGTATTTTGTGAGCACGAGCCCCAGTAGACCACGGAACAAGTCCTAAGAGCAATCCATACCGTTGTCTACAGAGTTTTCTGTAGCCGGCAAGACTGCAGCTTGGCCAAAGACAAAGTGGTCATAGTTGAGTCAAGTGACTTCAATTTGACTCCGTCAGAGTAGTGCATACGAATTCTGACGTTCCTTCACCAGAAGTATTTACTCAACACCATGCTAAACAACCCATTGTACATTTAAAGACCCTAGGTTTTTCACCCATCAATTATGTTTGGGGAGCTGGTTTCAATCATCATTATTTATTTCTCAATCATTGACGTCATTTCAGCAACTGGGTATATGTCGCCCCAAAGGAGAACTTTTGACAGCACGTGTGTTCATCTTACGTTGAAAACACTCCGGAATTATTTAATCACTCACAGTTTACCTCTTAATTCCAACCTTTATATGTCGGCAAAGCCCAATTTCGGCGGTAAATATGGGTTCACCCAAAATCTTTAATGAAGTGGTCATGTTTTTGGCGTTTTTCTGAGGTGTAGAAGCATCACTCAGTGGCCAATAGAGAACGTTCCTCTGTATTTATTCTGACGAATTTCACCTGTACTTCGACCGGTCTCTTTGTCCGGTGGAGTGAAATCCCCAACAGGCGGCGCTAACCAGGAGGGCCGCAATCCCCAAGGCTTTTTGAGCACAATTTGGTATCCCAAATTGACATATCCAGCGTGCAAAGTTTATACCCTTCTATTGTACAAATAAGAGCATGACGTTCCACCAGTGTAGTTTGAAGTTTAAGGACAAAATACGGTTGTTTGTATTTTAACCACTCACGGAATGAGCGGTGCTCTATCCTTTCTAAGTACCAGCCAAACACCCTGGTCATCAACCGCTCGTGGCCTAAAGGTTAAGTGTTCAAAGCTATCAGCCAAGAGATCGCGGGTTCGAGATTCTTTGGAGTTTCGTGAGATGCGTAATGCTGATTATTTCCAATAAGGATGAAACAGCTGTACAGTGCTTGTTGCCTTTTCTCCACAGACTGGCTTCACTGACAGGATGAAATCTTCACCACAATTCCCGAATCTCCTCACACTACCAATTTGCAGTTGCATTAACAGACAAAAGTAGAAAAGATTGGTGTTTTTCAATAGAGACGGCTGGGCACCTAACAAATTACTTACAGAAATCTACATTACAAAGGTTGTCAAGCTAACACTCCATTGCCCCTCTTCATCGATTGCAAAGTACACATGGATGAAAAACTGTCCGTCTGATCCCGGTCACGCTTTGACTGCCGTGTTACGCAATCCACTTGGCTGATTGTAAGCAATCCGTGAGAGTTCATTGGCCTATTAGCAATAACTGGTTTTACGAGTTTGCCAAGAGCTGACTCACAATACGTACCTACAGTTCACCGCCCTCAGTTCGGGCTATTGTCACCTGAATCCTTGCGTTCTCTGTAATGTTCTCAACATTTTGTGTACTCCCGTATACGTGTGTTTTGTGTTGGTTATTTGAGACATCATAAAATTCGAATAAATCCTTATTTGCTCCTTTCCCTTACTTTCTAACATTTGACTAGTCTGGGTCTAAGTAAAGCCTAAAGGACCACACGGTCAGTTTGACGGCTTTTTGATTTACTGATCACGGGTTGCTAAAACGCTTTTCCAGATTAGTTTTAAACAAGAACCAATTTCATATGGTCACAACACAGCGTAGTGGAATGAAATTTTGTAGCCCGAGGTTTCGGCTTATGTGGGCAATCCTTTGTAGATTGTGGGTTGTGGCAATGGATGAAAAAAGGTTATCCAAAATGTCGGATTACAACATCTTATTCCACTGCGCTCTGTTTTGACTTTAAACTTTTGATAACATACACCATATGGCGCCAAATCTGTTTCACTAGGTTCCAGACGAGTTTGGCCAGGAACTCATGAGAACTAATTCCAACAAGGAAAGGTTTGTAAGGAAAATCTTATAGCCCATATCGGTTCTTTTTGCAAAATGGGCTTTGTTAGAAAATGTAAAGACTTACAAGAAAACCGTTTGGAATTATGTGAATTTATAGTTTATAAGTGAGATCCTGGAGAACAAGATAGTTAGTTGACGGAAAGTCCGTCGGTTTGTCATCACGTTAGCTTAGCACAATAAAAAAAAACGCGCCCAGTGAAGAGCCACTCTGATACTATTTTCACCATCAATGCCTAATTTGGAAATGACGTCATACGATAGGAATTACTCCACACTATCAGAACCAACGTTGAGGCTTTCTGGCTGGTTTATGTAAAACGCGTGCAATCTAATATGGCCAGCCTAACAGGAAATCGGAAAAGCACACGTCCCATGCAAGCCAGACGCATAAATAAACTTGGTTTACCGGAAACTGTAGGATGTCAGATCGAGGCTTCATAACAGGCAAGCGATTCATAAGTATAATGCGCTCACAGCTTTTTTCATGGATAATAGGCTGTCATTATTATCGCTCCGTTGAATGATTAGAAACTGTCCCGCAAAATATGATGAACTCTCACCACTTTACGAGTTGCCAGCGTCCAAAGTCTGACCACGCAATTGTTTGGTGTAGGACCTATTAATTTCTCCGTATGGTGTGAAGGTTATAGGCAGAATTATAATACCGTTAAAGAAGGTCGTTCGGAATCAACTGGGTTGATGTGGCCGTTGGTTTCTTTGCTGAGCTGGGCAGCTGGATTGCGAACGTTTCATCACGAATAAAGGTGCGTTGTTTGACAGCGGAATAGAACTCATTAATAGGTCAGGGGTTGTGTGTTTCGAGATAAAACTCGAACTGAGTAGGTAATTAAAAACCCACTCTCTTCCTCACATAAAGCGAATCTGGACTATCAGTCATGTTACTATTTCTTCCCATACCTAAACTCATTTACCCGAGGGAGGAGACAAAACAAGGGTCTTCCTTCTCGGATATTTCGGCCATAAGAATCTAGTGTTCCGTTTAGTCTATCAGGAGCACACCAAGTGTAGTTAAAAGATTTATTGGTTTCGTCTCTTGCTCCACAGAGTGGGAGTTGGAGTACGTGAGATGTAGCGTCCGAATAAAGCAGACTCACTCAAAAGTTTCAAAATTTTACTTTTCGGAATGCGGACTAAGCACGGTGTCTCAAACCACATACTACACTGCATAATCGGCGTTAATTATATGTATGAGAGCGTACCAGCTGCCGCTTTCCATAACGTTATCACTTGTAAGTGCATTCCTCAATGTGTTTGCCCTTACAGTTTGCAGCTGTAGTAAACGTTGTACTTGCGAAATTATTATCTTTTACTCGTACTACGTAACGGAAACCCAGACTGTATTGTATCTTCGTCAAAAGCCAAGGGATTATTAGCTTGCCTTGATCCAACAAGTGGCACATTATATTGAAATTTCTTTACATGATTTAATAGCTACAACACCACGGCGATAAGAAAATATAAAAGTAAACAGGTAGCTGTCCTGAAGTAAGCCAAAAGCGGCCTGCTTTAATCAAGATATTTTACACTGTTCAAAATTCATGCACCTTTTAATTAATCTGCACAGCAATAAAGAAAACTAGTGCTTCACCCATCCTCAAACTTGCGGTTTCGAAAGAAATATGGCCGAACTAACAACACAAAAACACAAAAACGTCAACACGGAAAAACCTAGGAGGAAAAACTCTGCCATATAAAAGTCACTGACGAAAATTTCCACATTGCACATCATACTGACATTCAGGGTGAAAAAAACTTTCATTACAGTTAGCAAAGCTCCAACGCTGAGGCTGGTGACTCAATTTAACCGTAAGCCAGTAAGCCAAAATACAAACAAATATTTAAGCAGCATTTGTGGGTGGAATTCAGCTAGAGCGAGAATGTGATCCAGATTGTTCTGATGGGACTAACTCATCAATATCCACCGTGGTGGCTATTTCCATCCATCACCTCCGAGCCATTCAATAAATCGCAAGAATTCTTCATACATATTTAGCAGCAAGACATAACAGGCAGTTGTTCGGTCGTTGTTATCCGCTGAATTAGTTTTCAGGGTTCACTTTGTCAGCACCTACAGATAAGAATCGTGGCATCCCCCTCGGTACTAAATTTTGATTCTACCTTACTATCTATGTTTGTATCAGCGCACTATTTACACTGAAGGGTTACAAGGCGGTTTGAAAAACCTATTCAGAGTTGCACATTCCGCCTTAAAAACCCAGATACTGTCAGTAAAATCGCTTCAATATTGATCGTCACTCACATGCTGACTGGACTGCATCAAATCGCACTTAGATGTGAAGAAATAAAAAGTCAACTCACCGATAGCCTTCATACATCACACATAACCTGATAAAATCTTCCGCAGAGAGGCCTTACAAATTTTTGGACCGACATGCTATTACCATGCTTCTAGCTGATCTGTTAACGCAAAAGACATTAAATGACTTTTCTCCTGCCAGCATAAAATCGGAAAAATGTCAACAGTCAAACGGTTGCAAAATCCTTAGAAGATTTTCACAGCATACTACTAACCTAAAGTGAAGTTTTACTAGTCACACCCTGTTAAGTGATACTTATGCAGTTCTCCAAGGGTTGTCACTGCGCAGTAATCTGATTGTATTCACACGCCACTGGTTTGGGTTAAAACCAGCAGGCAAGCCCAAAATATAACGGGCAGTTTAAAAACACAGCATAGATTGCACAAGAGCGTCTAGTTTAGAATGGAATGTCTCCACATTGCTCCTCCAACTGTTTACGTCAGTTTGTTCAATGATCACTGATCGAGTGGATACTGACAACAGACTGGCTTGACAGCTTTTGACACGTGCAAGTAACTACTCTCCCCCAATTTCGCAAAACAACAGTGTTATTTAATTGTGTTTACTAAGTTTTCACTTGTGCAGAAAGTCATACACATCATGCCGTTCAAAGTCTTTGTCGTATTGTTCGTGCCAAAATCGTAAGTATAGTTTTACCACTTATAAGTAAAACGGTTTGGAAAAGACTAATCTTTACTCCACTGATGGATTTTTTCTGCCACTCTTACAGCTAAGCACTTTAGAACATCAGTCATCAAACGCTTGTGAAAATCTGTAAAGCAAGGAAAATTTTACTGTTAGAAACACCCGTGTGATTGTTAGATTAGAATTGAGAACACAAGCCAGCATGACTTGTGTCGCCATTCTGTTTGTTTCTGTCGCTTAGAATCGCTGAAACCTGTAATAGTTTTAGCACCAGAATAAGGGATGTACATGTTGAATTTGTCAGTGGATGAGAAATGTTTGTTTGCGTCTGATCGTGAACGATGGTTGTTAGTTTTTAATTAATTGCAGTAAACATTTGACGATCATTGTAACAGCCGATATGAGAAAAGTTGCCCTAATTTTCGCAACAGGCTAGAGATAGCGTTCTAGGTAGGCTGTGCGTAGGCAACCGGCGATCAACCAGATTCTCACTCACTACTGAACAAGCTTGAGCCCATTTCGGTATGTGAAGTTGAGTAAAATAAATAAGTGATTCTAACTTGTAAGTTTTATTCAGTTTCTTGAAACTGTTTTGAGCGTTAGGGAAAGTAATGCGACTGAGATTTTTGCAATGAGTTAGGCTGTCATCGCCACGAATCAGAATACACCTAGGCGGCTTTTCAACCTAGATTGGCTTCGCTGACAGAATGACATCTTTACTGGAAATACCAAGTCTTTTCAAACCAAGATCTCTTGACAAGTGGCCCAGAGGAAGAATAATTCCACAACATAAATGAAACTTACTTGTGACAAGTAGTCACTTGAGGCGTCACTCAACAGTTGATGTGGTTTCGATTACTGAAGAATCAGTGGCGCTATCTCCTGCCTAAGTGAAAGCTAGTCACACTACTGATCAGCAGTTTTTGTCAAAACGGTTGTGTTCAACCACTGACCAAACGGTTGCGGTTTTAAAAGTTCCTGAAGTTTTGCGAGGTACGGATTTCTGATGATATTCAACAAGCTGAAATTACTGTACGGTGCCTCTTGGTTTTTTGCGTAATATAGCTGCTTCATTTACAGATGGAACTTCTATTGGAGCTTACCAAATCACCCAACGCCACCATCAAATTACCAATTGTCCCAGAGTACAAACAACTTTCTACTCTCTCAAACGACTGAACATTCAAGAATCGTCATAAACTAGTTTGATGCTCTTTGGGGCTTGCGCAAACGGGAAAATATTCACAGACAAAAGAAATGCTCTTTCACGTTGAACCGTGATTACAATGGGGCAGTTATGCTATGTTTTGCACAGTAGGTTTCTTTTTTGTTTTGGCAGCTGGCGGGAATATCATTACGATCAGCCTCCGAAAATGTGTCGCCGTAGTCAAAACAAAGCTTAAGCCGTATTTAATAACATTTGCCTGGATGCCTGTCTCAGGGCACGGAAATCAGCTTCCTTTGAAGTTGCAGCGACAGACCACCCTATATTGTAAGTGTGGGCGGAAAAAGGTGCATCTTCCTCAGTGTTGTTTACTCAGCCGAAACATGAAAAGGAACTGCTAAAACGTTTTTTTTTCGGGAACCCAGGAACATATTCCAAACATGTTTTGATGATACAACTTGTCAACTGTTTTTGTCCTATTTTAGTCCGTATTAGTAAACGTGTCCCCGGTTTTGTAACTTGAAATGAGCACTAAATGCGTACCCGGAAGCCGTTATCATGGACTTTTAACCCCTTTCTATCACTAGTGGGTGAAATGAACTCTGGGAAAATAATGGTTTGTCATACTGTGAATAAAGTTTTCGGAGTGTTCAAATTATGAAATTGAGGAGTGATGATAAAATTGGGTTCCCGGGCAACGCCATACTGAGCGAAATCGTCTGACATCTGCAAAGATTTTGTTATTTGCACTGAGGTGTAGACTTTTTTTCAGTACAAACAGTACAACATCGCAAAAAAATGGGCGTTTTGTCGGCTGAAGCGATTTTGAATTTCAAGTTGATATTTTATCCCGCGGGGAAACACAATGCAAGAGAAAGCCTGGAGAAACACTTTAGCCCTTCTTGGAAGTAATCTGCACTGTGCATCGCGATTATCCCTTTGAACCTAATAGAAAAATGCTACATGACTAGGCTACGAGGGTTGAGTACGCGCACTGCCAACACTCGTTGTAACGTGAGTAATTAATGTGTCTCCTTCTGAAGCGGTCGTTCGTGGCCGTTTTTTCCGCTATAACTGCAGGCAGGGTCACCATACGTAGCAGTCTGCACACTTTCTGAAAAGATGTTCGCTGAGAATCCAAACTTTGTCCCTGAAGGCGATTATTCCTTGGAAAGTGGGAAGACGCTCAACAAGTTGTAGGCTTCCGCATTCTGGCAGTGAAATTTCATTTCCATTTTTCCCCAAGATTTAGTAAAACCGCTATTCTCCAGGTGCTCAGACGCACGGGCGCAACATGGTCGACCTTTGCAATGCTCGTCAGCACCCGCTGTCCAGGTCACCCAGAACTGGTGGCTTCTCCATTAGACTTTACTGATATCACCTAAGCGGAATCAGTTATCAAGTGTTCAAATGTAAAAAAATTGCTATGATCAATGCTTGAAAACCGGAAAATATTGATTTAAGGTATGTTGGTCCATCCAATTTTTAAATGTAACACCCTAAATAAAAAACTGGACCGCAAAGCCTTCCAAAAGGTAGTGCCGTATGCCTATCCATGGCGAAACTTTTTGTCGAGCACCGTCCAGCTAAAAGGATTCATCAATGTGGAATGTTAGTTTGATGGTGATGACAAGGCTAGCCGAATAAATAAGGTTGTTTGACATTCCAATATAAAAAGCAAATCAGTCACTTAAAGAATCAAAATTGTCCGCCCATCGGCGTGTCCTTTCTTTTTTCTTCTTTTTTTTTTNGGGGGGGGGGGGGGGGGGCTTGCCCACCTGATAGGGAATTACTGCAAGAAAAACTTCGTGCCTCGAGACGTTTCACCTCGATTAAGGCTTGTCGTCTTGGAGAATATACAAGTTATTACACACACAGTTTCTTCCTTCCTTATACAGTATGGTGAAATCACATAGTACTGCATGCCCCGCCGAGTGTATAATGTCTGGACGTTTGTCGGGACGTATGAATTCATGTAATTTTAAAGTTTTTTGGCTGGAATAGACACCTGTGCACAATGCGATTCAAACAAATCCTCACAAGATCTTCATTTTTTCCAGACGTAAATCCTTTTCATGTGGTATTGCTAAGACCTGAGCCTATATGAACAAAAACTTCAGAAATGAGAACTTTTATTGGCCTCAAATGTCAAGAGTGTAACAACACGAGTTAATACCTACTACAGTAAATACTGCAACTGTCCATCAAAACGTGATACTCATTTTAGCAGGAGAAAATTGTTTTCAAGTACTACCTGCACCGTTTGTCAACGACACTCGATAAGCTTGTCACAACTAACGTGTAAGATCTACACAGCGAAAAGCGTTCAAAATTGTTTGATTCGATCATGTGCAGTCTCCATTTATCATGTCGTGAAACTAATTCCTGATCATTTTTACTTTATCGACGTAATTTGTATTGTGTCCACTTGACTCACCGGTAGACACTTTATCCCGGTTATGTTTCCGCACAACTGGTTGCACACTGGAACCCTATTAATTCACTTACGATGCATGCGACTTGAATTGAATTCATTGATTCATTCATTGAATTCATTGCTCTTCCCTACGTTCTCCAAAATCCACGTGTAAAAATGGTTACACTTGGTCGCAACCAGTACCTCCAGAAAAATGCTGTGTGCTGACTGATAATTCAAGACCTGGGAAAAGTTTAGTAGGCATTTTGTCCCGTACATGGAGCTAATCTGTGCCCGAGAACCAAGAAGCATTGTAAGGGTAGTTTATTCTAATTGGGGATCATCAGAAGTGAGAATCTTACCAATTTTCAGGGTGTATTGAACCCGGACTAAAGCGTTAGACCAATAGCGCTTGATCAGCAGTATTACTGACTAGCATTCAGAAGGGTTATAACGTCCCACATACTTCAGTCAGGGAATCTACATCAAGTGGGTACATTCTGAATGCCCTTCAAGTGACAAATTTTCAGAGCTGAGTTACACACTTCGTGTGAACTTTTCTTCCCTCAGAGTTACTTATATTTCGAATCTTCGTGAAGATTCGTGAGACGAGCACCGCTGATCTCTCCTAAAGAGAATGAAGCGGCTATTACAAACCTGTCGCCTTTTCCTCATAGGTATGTTTCTCTTACAGAAGCAACTTTCCGATGAAGAACCACTTGTGTAGCCAAAACGCATTTTACAAACTACAAGGTTTTCGGACTATAGATGGTCTCAGAATAGCCAAAATGTTATGTGTGCGATCAATATTACACCCACACATTTGTTCGTAATTATGATCAGACACAATCCCTTGTCTAGTTCTTGATCAGACCACATTTTGGGTTAAAATTTGATTAAGCCTCATGCCGATCATTTTTCCTAGTTGCTTAGGCGCTCTTTTACATGGAAGATTCACTGTAATTACCTGTGCCAATGACATTATTTCAACCACATGCATCTTGTGTGCCTTGGACGTTTGAAAATATCGACGTCGACTTAGCAGTTTACTGATGGTCAAAA
The DNA here is from genome assembly GCA_004794785.1 of Opisthorchis felineus. Taxonomy (NCBI): domain Eukaryota; kingdom Metazoa; phylum Platyhelminthes; class Trematoda; order Opisthorchiida; family Opisthorchiidae; genus Opisthorchis; species Opisthorchis felineus. Next base: position 438,869 of record SJOL01009743.1, on the reverse strand, counting down.
TTTTTCTACAGTCGTTCAGCTATAACACCCTTTTGATGTTCAGCTTTTATGTCACCCGAAGGAAGCTCGAGGAATGAGGCACTCTCCGGTTGTCCAAGACTACAAAGGAGCAGTCGAGGTGCAGAGATTATGTTTGAGCCACAAACTTTCCGGTCAGATTGCACACCTCAACCCCGGAGCCATCTCGAGCTATCTCTAGCCACATTAAAATTTTCTAAGTGCAGAATCATCAAGACAGGAAAGTGGATAACATCCTTTGTGGTGTTTAAAGTGAGACTTTTCAGGGAATTTTCTGAGACTTCTCAGAAAAGCCTATGTGCTTGCATCAAAGCACTGCTGAAAATCTAGGTTAACCGCTTTTGGTGAAATCGTGTGTTTTCTAATATGCCACGGGCACACTACAGGTAACACGGAGCGACGCTATTCAGGAAGCTGTGGTAGACAGGAGACCTATTGTTTGCGCAACATACTTAAAAAATCGACCTGGCCCTTTAATAAAAAATGACCTACTTCATGCTCTGCGGCTGTTTTCTTGTGAAAACCGTGCGCAAAATATACTCACGCGTAAAGTTTTCGCTAGCGTGAGCAAAACGACCATGAAATATTTTAGAAAATTACTATGAGGTCAACATAATTTTTCTGAAAGTAATTGCCTAGTTTATCCACCTGCTCGGTGCTTGAGCGGGGCGGGTCTATTCGATAGACTCACACAAAACGGGAGTTTGGTAATTCTGGACTGTCGATCGATCTCAGAATCAGTGGCATGTGATACGTCGGTTCTCCTAAAGCGGGTAGAGTAGCCTGACAGCTGGTCGACAGACTAAAAGACCACATTCCATTAGGGGCCGGTAATTCTTTTGTCAGTCGTCTTTTACCACATCAAATACTGTCAAGCAGAAAGAGTATATACACGTTCAGCTAGATAGCGGTCGATTGCCAGCTTAAATAGAAAATATTAGGCTTTAAATATATAGAAGAGTTCTTGAAGAGAACTCCGGAGAAAACTACCAAGTCGTAAAACGTGCTCATTACATGCTAATGCTAGTTGTGAACTGGTGCACTGGTGCAGGATATATCTGGAAGGATGTCGTAAGTAAATGGACTTTTCAGTGAGAGCTTTGGTTATCTTGAGATTGTACTTCCGTATCATGTACAGAAACAAGAAAGTGTGTGAAAAATAATAAACGATGGCTATTCACAGTTTGTTTTGAATGTGATTTAGTCAAATGTAGCTCTATTTGGATGTTTATGTACATACACGTGCGTATGGATAGACGATAAATCCGTCAGCATAGCTCACTGGGATAATCCAATCGAGAAACGATGTCAGAGAAGATGACAGAGAAGTGCTTGTGCAAAATGAAGCGACAGGAAGGAAACACTGGTATACCTGCAACTGACATGCTTATTTCCTCACAGACCCCTAGAGAGAAGTAACAGACAATAGAATCAGTACTCGCTGGTCCGATATGATCTAACGTTCACCGTCTGGGCAGAGTGGTTACTTCATCCAGGCGTCGAGTTTGTTTAGTGTTGCAACGGCACTGAGACCCGACTATTGAGTGTGCGCCGAAAACGAGCATACTGTGTCACTCAACCTCGAAGTAGCCCGATTACAAGCGCATATTTATGCACCAGGAAAGAAGAGCACTTTTCACCATCTGAACTTCATCACCAATGAAGTGAATAGAATAGAGGGAGATTAGCAGTTGACAAGTACCACCAAAAACTAGTTCCAGTGATTATATGGATGGATTTAGAAGGCAAAAGCATCAGGAATGGAGATATTAACAATAATAATAACCGTTCGGCTGTAACTCTCTCTGCAGTACCATCCGAAGTAAGCACAGGGCTAAGATACTGCCAGGCTACCTAAACATAGACAGGAGCAGTTGGATGAAGGGATCGGGTTTGAACCAGGGACTTTCCGGTCAATACGTTCCTACTTTAACTACTGGGATATCTCAAGCTCATCCACAATGCAGAATGGACGAAACAACTTGCACGGCCAGCACAAGGTACTACTCAACCGTCAAGTTTTTGACAGCGCCCCGATAGGTCATAACTTCGGACGGCAGAGAAAGCTGGGTTTGAAAGCAGGGTGCTCTATATCTGCTATCACATATCGGATGGACGTTGCATTTTCTTTGCACTTAGTTCCATGGAATATTCCTTCCGCATGGAACTGCCACAATGCAGTTGAAAAAAGGATGAAAAGGGGCTCCTGGAATCTCATTACGACGGTAACCGGAATAGTACAGAGGCAAACCTTTTTAGCACTAGCCATACTGAGAGGGGCATCGTGGCAAACGGGCAAGTTCGGGTGTCACTAACAAAATATATCCTGAGCGGTCAAATTTGGCTTATTGACAGACATCGCTTCAACCCATGCGGAACTTCTTGTTTGTTCATCTATCCGCACCTTCGTGTTCACTGCGTATACCTGAACCGGTGTTTGCTTGTTCCACCCATGTTTTCCATTTGACCTTGAGGCAGCTATTTAACTTTTGGACAGCCCTGTGCATTCGCGAATGTCCCACATACTTGAACCTATTTCGGTTGCTTTGTTTGTGACGCTGAAAGTAACCATTTTGCAGATGTTACACTGCATCACTTTTGTTTCCCTGGTGTTGTATGAAATTTTAAATTATCAGTGTCTCAAATGTTTCTGACGTATTTCGGGATGCATTAGTCATTTAGGACCTTGAAAAATAGGACACTTGAAAAATATAGATGCATTTCAAGGTTTGATAAAAGGAATTTCTGCATTCAAGCCTCAACTAAAAGGTTATTTTGAAGGTTGTGGTCACTATCTCGAGCCGCAGACGTCCTAAAGTATATCGTTCCATAGATCTCTCTGGTATGTCTCCAACGATAGAGCACGTCAGACTTGAGGCAACTAAATAACTGCTGGGTAGGCTGAGCTAAGTCCTGTCTAAGCAGAAGCTGTAAGTCAGACAAGCAGAGAGGCAGAACAGATCTACACTGGACGTATTTCTCGGAGCAAGTTCGTGACAGCATTTGTTGTAATAATGTTCTCAGCTGGATAATCCTGTAAGCTTTGTCCCATTTGGTTGACTAATATCGTGAACCTGGGTTACAAATATCGTAAATCAGTCGGCTGATACTCTGGAATTCGCAAGATTAAATGGTTTTAATAAGGACACACATAATGGACACAGAAAACGTAAAGATCACGTGCCTCAGTTCGACAGGTCCTGCAAATGGCGTGTCTCTTATACCATATCCTAAATAATATGCTTTGTTTCCCTTGCTATGCACTGAGGAGAAAACAAATTCCACCAGTAATAACAGTAAGATTATCCCACCAGGCTTATGCGGTGAACACCTACAGAAACAATCGCGGTCGTGCTGTAGACGCAGATGCTTATGATGTACTGAGTGTTATATTAGTACATTATGTGTATTTTGTTCACAAAGTTAGGAAGGGACAATATGGATTGAAGCGTCAGTGAGATATTTTTGTGTAAAATTTAAAAAGAGCTTTACATGGGCCAACAAAAAGCGTTCGAACCGGGAAGTTGTCTCTCTAGACTGAACACTGAATATTGGTTTGCCGTTATTGTAACGCATCACTGGTTGGAAATTCATTTTCACCCAGGCCTGCCTTATCTGGACTTTCGGAATGTCCCCAAATGATGATGTCCACAAGTGCAATATACTAGGCCAAAAGCGAGCCTCCACAAATGGGGACTAGCATTCTGTGCCAAATTCCTGAAAAGCTTGTCTTTCTTGATGCAACCGGTTAATAGAATGCTTTTAGCTGTCGATCCTAGGCAACATATGACAGGAAATTTATTACGTCCATTTGCAAAGAGCCGACACAATGTTCACGGTCACCCACTGAATCATCAGTAAACTACTTCACGGTACTTCACGGTACTACTTCATGGTACTGGTTGCTTTAGTTTAAATGATCCGTCTCAAGGAATCTTTGTTGTTACCTTGTCATTGATATTTGTATGAGCGAGAGTTCAGGTAGAATTGGCCACTGAGTCGCCTGTTCTAAAAGTACCAAGTTCTAGTCTTTCAACTTCGGTGCAGACCATTTTACTGCAAGAAGAAAATCTCAATATACAACTAGATCAAAGGCCTCGGCTGAGACAAAAACTATTTGTACCAATCTTCGAAGAAAAAACCCAATGCATTCTGCCATTAGATTGGCAGGGTAACCTCATTGTAGCGACTTCCAGAAGATGGACTGAGACGTCCAGTGCGACTCACGGAATTCCGTTACAGTGGCTATGTCTGAATGGACCGAAACACAAGCCAGTCGCTGACTGCTGATTTTTAAGGGTATTGGCTGTAAAAGACGGGCTCGCACGCCTATTGTGATTCAACTGATTGTACTGTGAATACCAAACGCCTGGCTTTCAAAGAAGCACGGTTTCAATAACCTCATAGTTGGGCGGTAGGCTTTGGTCGTAATTTTACCATATGTACAACGAATGCAATTTCATCACCTTTCTGCGAACAACAAGAATTTGTTGTCACATTCAGCATGCAATGCTTTTATAGTGAATCCAAGATAATTAAACCAAATCCATTTCATTTATAATGTGGAAAGTAGACGGTACTTCTCCTTATTACCATTGGAATAAATCAGCGGAGTTTCCTGTCAGGACGCTTCGTTTTTTTGGCATACCATTACGCAAGAGACCCAATGCTCGTTATCCGTTTACGAAACATCTGAAAGGTTTCTACGTGCAAAAAGTGTGAGGTAAACCAAATTGGATGCAACTGAATTCGGAAAGAGCACGGGGACATCACCTCAGTTCCAACTCGAAATAATGCTGCCAGCGATTTTTATCTCCACAATAATGTTTGAGGAAACGAAATTCGTCGTCTTCAGTAGTCCATTATACACATCGCGAAGTAACCAAACACCAAGGAGCAAATGACAGAGTGGACTCATCAGAATAATGTTGTTTGGTCCACGTAGTTTGTTAGTCCTCATGAAGGAAAAACACAATGAAGAATGAGTTTCTCTCGTTCCTCTCTTTGGGTTGATCCCTTTCCAAGAGATCTTATCCTGGAATGTTGCTGTCGGCGATGCTGTTTTTGCCCCCTCAGAATGACGGCATCTCTGAAAGAGCCCCTTTTGGGACATCTTTCACTAGTTTGTGCAATGTCACTTACTAATTGGATTATATATATATATA
>SJOL01009743.1:390362-433615 GCA_004794785.1 Opisthorchis felineus | reverse complement strand
TATATATATATATATATATATATGAAATAGGTCTCTTCTACCTATTTCGATAAGACAAGAAGATAAAAGAGCCAAATGTTGTTGACGTTTCTTATTGTCTGTTCACCCGCAATAGTAAAAACAAGGCTGTACCAAAAGAAGACAAAACTAGTGGAACGGTAACGCTTGTATTGTATTTCAAGACGAATTTTTCAAGATTTTTAGTGCACGCAAGCTGACCAGGTAGCTGCTGATCAGTTGTCGATCGTTGCTGGACATGTTGGGATTTGTTAGGATTGTCCTTCTCCTATCCTGGTTAGTTCACATCAACTGGGGTAGCACAGGACTGGAGTTTCGCTCTTAACTGAGCCCCTCGACAGTGCCTATTCTTGGCCTTGGTGGGGTCGTAACACTGGAAATCTGACACGCTAGGCAAGCGCGATACTACTACCCTACCATTGCTGGGTGGACCTACTTGAATTATCACCTCGGGAGAGTGGGCGCGTTCACCCCAGAGAGACATGATTGGTTTATACTCGTCTTGGCCTGATATTTTGCCGAGGTGTAAACAGTACCTATCTGAAGTGAGTGAATAGAATGCAAACTATTGATCTAATTGGCCTTCATGGACGCTGGTTAAAGATCCGGGCGTTGCCTTAGGTTGTGTTCAGTGGTTGACGTGGGCTTCGAAATAGGTGAGGCAGCTTTCTAGGCTTCAGCGTGCAGTTCCCCGATCGAGAGATTGATCACTTGAACAGAAGTACGCGGGAAATCTCATGAGGTTCAGTCTCATAAGCCTTCATCTTTCCCGCTTATGTATATCTCTCGTCAAATGCGCACACACTGGTATTCAACAAGTGAGTGCAGGTTTTGTGATATGCACGCTACGAATCGGAGACTTAGTTGTTTCATTGATAAGGGAAGGATAAGTTGGACAACGGCACGTCGAGTATGTCAGATGTTTGCAGAACGGTCTGCAATTTGAGGGGACGGATTAACTACAGACATATGACAAAGATCACATCATTTACTCAGTCATGCGTATCCATCACTCAATTCCGGGTCCAGATTCCTAGCTTCAGTGTGGCTAGGTTGCTTAATTAATTCAGATGCACTCAAAAACTGTGGTTGTATGTTCCTTCTCCACATTTGTCCCCGGCAGCACATGTCGGGTAACCTTCTAATAGAATAAATGAACCTCTCTTACTAGACTACCACCAGAATTCATGGGTCCGTAGATGCTCTATTGCTTCACAGGTTATTAATATTGGAGAATTGGTCAATCCCAGTTTGTTGCTTTACGCTTTCTATACAGCAGCTTAGAGACAGCTAACAATGCGGCTTGACAACAGCCGGAGCAGTCGCCATACGATTACGAGATCCGGTAGTACGCTGTCAAAAAATATTCGCAGAAATCCTCAGTCTGCTTCGATACCTTTGGACCCCCCCCAGTCGCTCAAAGCCTTTTGGACTACCATACCCCGTCTAACTAGATAAGACTTGTATTTCGCTGACAGCCGAATATCTGCGTTCCCCATTTTTAGTTGAATAGCTGCTCTCAATTTATTTCACTGTTCATTCATATTTGATCATAATATACGTACTGGTCTGACGACAAGGTCCCCAAGACCTTGACGTTTTTCACTTGGTTTTCTTATCGCAACTTTTAGCGCGTTCAAATATCGCACAGTTTATCAGCTTGCTTGGATTTAAAAAAACATACTTTACAAACCAATGTGGTGGGTGGTCTCGTCCCACAGTTTTATTTCTATTTATTTCTAACTGATTTTACTATTGATTGGTTGATTTTACTATTACAGCTGATAGGATAAAAACGAAACGTTATTATCAAAATAACTATAGTTTAAACAGATTGATGCGATAGTGTCACTATGCGCCTTTTGTGAAACACCCTACATAACTTCTGTGATTGCTGCCGCGATCAGTTGTCAAACAATATTGTAAAATAGATATTTGCTATAAATAATTCAGGTTATTACTGTTGCCCACCCGTGGCTTTGTATGTCGTCTGTCAAAGCTGTCACAAAGATCCCGAAAATACATCGGATGCTTGTTCGCCCTATCAGAATATGTACCGTTTACTTTTCAAATCGATCTCAAAATTTTGATACCGTTTTGTGTGCTCACTGTTGACTGCAAATGTCTGGAATTTCCAACTCATTCCACATTATATTTGCAGTTTGTTTGGACTTCCTGATATAATGCGGTATGTATAAGAATTTTTCAAGTCGTATATGTTAAAAATCCTCGATACATTAACATCCGCCTGGTCCATTTCTCATTGGGCTCAGAGTGAAGTGAGATAAATACCAGCACTGCTGTTTTATGATAACCACAGTAGTCTGGCGAATTCCCGCAAAAACACTGAAATAAGCCGATTGGGTAACGTACAAGGACCGTGAACAGCATCGACCTTTAGACGTGGCACGTAAAGTCCTATCAGTATAACGAAATTGTGGTCAGCTGGTGCTGGTCAGTTCTCGCTTTTCTGAGGTAAGCCACAAACTTATTTGTCACACAAATTCCCGGTCCGGACAATGAAGTTTGGTAGCAAATCTATCTGGTATCAATTACAGACTGTGTAGGACATATTACTACATAAACTGAAACGCTCGCTTGCAGACGGATGTAGTTTGATGAGTGCACGCACTAGGCTAAGGTTGGGTGACGAAACTAACTTGCAAGTAAGGAAATGTTGAAAGTTTGATCAAGTCATATACCAGTCGTATACTTGACAGATGCAGACGTATATTTCTTGCGCAGAAACTAAGTCGTCTTTTTGTGCTTTCTGCTGCAGTGTGTCCGGATACCTTTAAGTTTGAACGTGATATGCAGTGGTCTGGTTGATGAATAACTGTACGCAATGGGGCAGCAATATCTTGAACGCTAACGATGTGTCTTTTCGTCCTCCATCGCGCTTACTTGTCCAACTCCGCTCCGGCCCTCCTACAACATCGGATTGCCTCACATGTGCCGATACAAGTCCATTTGAGAATCATGATGCTGGACTATGAATAGCAGAAAATATGTCACCACATACCGAAGGTTTTTTTTAAACAACAAGTGGTCTTACAGATGGGAAGCTTTTCGTTGTTGACACAAAAAGTTCGTCAGGCTGCGTCAGTTTGGTCGCCAAATTTTAAAGCCGATTGAGTACCAATCAGTAAGTCCTCTTCCGATTGGCACACTAAATCAGTGGCGAATATCAGTTCAAAGGACTTATCGCGTAGTGTGTTTGCCTAAATCTTACGGTTGATGGTTTGGGGGAATTTGAAATAAATTTGAGCTTCCGGTTCACGCACTTCAACTGATGATTCATCTTGGTTACCACTGGTGAATTCTGTCGGACTGCTTGGGTTTATGGGTGCTACAACAATTTGGTTGGAGGGGGTGAGATTACCTGGAAATTATAGTCAGTTTGGTTCACGCACTTCAGATCTAAGGTGCTTCATTTGATGACCCCGCACATCACGTGTCGCTCGGTTGATCTATAACCGACCTCTACATGCTTGCTGGCTCTTCTGCTATTCTAATCACATTGGGATACTTGGTTATTTCCACCACCTGGATCATCGGTGCGAATTGTAGTTGTCGCCTCAAACCAGTATTTACTAAATCTACTTTTTGTCGTGCGGCTAGTATACGCACGCAGTTGATGAGTCTTTTTGTAGCATTCAATATTCATCAGCGTTTCTCGGTGGCCTGTTAATTTCCTGTTGCGCTAATCTATTCTGGTCGTCCAATTTGCAGCTACACAACCTATCAACCGTAAGTTTTAGGCACCCACACCAACCGAGAAAACCTTTTAACGGACAATCAGCACTGATCTAATGTGCCTTAGTACTCGGGAAACTTGGACTAACAAAGTTTTTACTTCAAAAGCAAAACGCTCCCCGGTCATAAAACCACCGATTGTTTACTAAATTCTCAATAGGTTGCAAACATTTCCAGTTGACTCTATCCCTGCCCTTCAAGGTGCTGGTTCTAATGGTTTTGTAGTGCGCCCACTGTGACAGCTATTCTGTTATTTAGAGAACTATAAAAAAATCAAACACCCAGTTTAGTTGTAATCCCTGATTACGTCTCAGGGATGACTGAAGATTGAAAAACTTACCCTAAAACAGTTTGTCAACTGATACCTGATGTGCCTAGTGACATTTTTTGTAGGTTTTACCAGTGCTACCAGATCAGTTAAGAAAGGTTCTAAAAATTACGTTACTTCAATTACTATACTGAAGCAAATTGTTGACCAAAACCTCGCTCACTCATTAAAAACAAATTTTTTGTGGTCCGTTTTTATTACCATTAGTTCACAGATTTGTCCATTCACTTTTATTTCACATACTTTCAAGGAAATTTGAAGTGACTTATCTAATGAGCTCAGAAGAACGACATTTTCACTAAATGGTTACGTAGGTGCCTCATCATGGTGTGTTCAGCTCTAGTACTTTTGTTCAGGAGGCGGAATTAGTACGAATTCCATGTAGCCTTAGTTGATGCATTCGATTTTTCATCTTAATCTGTCAGTTGCACGTCATGCGTGATTAACTTCACTCGGATTTCAACTTACAAAGAAAGAAACAGCCGGTTTTTCATCAAGTTTCAAATAGCTATTTGGTGTTTCCAGGCAAATCTGAAAAAAAAACGCCAATCAATTTTGTTGACTTGATGCGAACAAGTAAGCAATTAAAAAACCCGTCCCATGCCTCACAGTACAACCAACAAGGACCTGTGTTAATGTGACAACAGGAAAGACGTAAACAGACAAATCGAGAGGTCCGAAATTCTCAGCTTGTCAACGAACAAAACTAAAGATGACAGATGTATCTATTAGCATTATAAAAGAAACGCTCAGATATTATGCGACTTGGAAACACGCAAATCGTAAAGCTGCTGCTTGCCTCGGCAGCAATCAACACACACGAGCTGAGTCACTTTTGTGCTTAGTCAAATGACTTGCGCGGGTTGAACATTGAACGTCTCCTTATCTTTTCGCGTCAGATGATGTTGAAAAATGGTTTGAAGCTAGGGAACGATCTGGTGATTCCCTCCGTAGCAATTGAATTGGTCTGCCACGATGCAGACCAAACGATTTACCAATGTTTGTGTGCATTGCATTGACCTGTCGTTCTCTTTGCACTTGTAGGTGGTTGTTCCCCATATAACCTGATCTGGCAGCAGGTGAAGAATATCAGCCTTTCCAGACGGAAAGCATGACTGAACTCAGCAGTAAGTAGCACATTACCTTTGTGGTATTTTTCAGTGAGTCTTTCCTGAATTAGTTATCACACCGTACCTTCACATGGGTCCGTTATCGGACAACTAATGTGAGCAGCCCGCGGATATGTGTCACTGACAAGATCCATTTTACTTGTTCGTTTTTCGAGGCTTCTGCAAAAGTTCAATTTTTATTACTTTGACAATCACCTATGTATTCCCCAAAATCTCCTTCCGAATAAACTCAACTAACGGGTGATTCATAATGAGCTTGGGGAACTTGGCCTGCCTCGTCTTCGTCGGAAAATAGGCCAAACACGATCGATTAATCTTCTTTCACATTGTTGTATTGTTTTGTCTTTCATCTCAGTTAAGCTGCAGCGTGTCCCGTTGTTCATTAGAAAATAAACTGAGTAGAAATTGAGTGCGAATCAGCCAAAAAATCGTACGATTCTCACTGAGTTAGGGACACACCAGTGGTGCACGCAGTCCTTGTCAAATTAATGGTTTAACGATGCCCATGACATCTATGCTTGTGTGAGACAGAATTACCACGATGAAAAGCTAACGCTACTATCATCAGGGCATCAGAATTCAAGCTCAGATTTTTTGCACGCATACCGAGACCGATGAGGGCGACGTGGCCGTAGGGGATTGTAACAGAAGCATTAGTCAGTGCGCTGAACCACCTCCTCGCGGTGCCGACTGGATTGCCAGAACATCAGTCTGGGTGAGCTAAGAGTTCAGAAACTCCGGACAGGGTTAGCCAGCCTTTTTGGTTTAAATTTACCGGTTACTCTCCACAACGTACGATACGAATCATCTGACGCCTCTACACCAGTTCCAACCAGTACATAGGACAGACTCGCGGGGCTCACCTGTGAGGAATGTGGCAAGTGCTGCAAATCGAAAGCTGGCTTGGTATCCCACCGTCGAGTTCACGTCCATGAAAGTATTGGTACGAACGTGATCGTCCAATTGACCTGCGCTGACTGTTCCCGCGCTTTTACGACGAACAATGGCCTGAGTCAACATCACCGGCAAGCACACCCCATCCAACATGATGCAGATAAGCATGGCCGAGTGGGGAACCCCGTTGTCCGCTGGTCCCGACAAGATATACAATCAATCTTATGCCTGGCTAAAAATCTATATCCGTCTTGTTACATGCAAACCGCGCTGCTCGTGAGATTGGAGCAATATTTTCCTGGTCTATCAGCCCTCAGCATCAAAACGTGTGCTTAAATGGCAAGCACATCTGAACGAATCACTATCTGGTGACCATGACGAAACCATGGGTCAAACAGTTGCCTGTTAGTCATAAGTTGATAAATATAGCGTCTGGTTTAAACAAACCATGGATTGCGGCATGTCACTCTTGGAATCCCATGCTGACATTTTGCTCGCTAGTGTTCACCTTCTGGCACTTGCCCCTGGGTTGTAGTCTGGAATCATGACACCGAAGCAAGTCCTGTCACTTCTTGACCTCCACGCCTCCAGAACATATCCACACACGTGAAATCCTGTCTTCTGACGCCGTTTTCAGCTAGCGTATCATGCTCAGACTAACCAAAAGCTGATTCGCCGGGCCAACTACGCCGCCGTCCAGATTGTACACCGAAACAAAACGGAAAGATGCAGCATCTGCTGTGGTTGATGGGTCGTGGAAGGTCTGTACCACTGGTGAAGCCGAGCTGATGCTCATGGCCCATTATTCAACGGTCGATAGTCTATAATAAATCAAGATCAGAAAGACCACCTTCTAATTCAGTCATTTCCCTGATATCCACCTTATTAGACCTACTCACTCAAGAATGTTGTCACCGGCGGTTTTCCATATTTCGCTCACTTCAGCACTGCTACTCGTCATTCCACAAGGCAACAGGTGAGGATTTCAGTTTATGCCCTCAAGTATATAATGAGAGCCGTTCTTTAAGGAACTTACAGTGAACGAAATATTCAGTGTCTAATGGTTGTTGCATTCAGTGACACAACTGTTCATTCTCTTTGTTTAATTGTTCAAAAACCCTTTCATATCAGCATTCAGCGTAGTCTTCAGCTTCCCCCTGAAACCGTTATTCGGCCACTATAACCACTGGCTAAAAATTATTTGTCTTGCTCTTCGGACTACCGGTTTGTACGGTACGGCGAACTGTTGACTGAATACGCTTGTTCCAAAGTGCTGGTGCAAATATTGGTGCCGTTCGTCGCTTACTATTCAGCTTACCTTTATAAGAGTTTGCATGTGTGGTGGTCTATCCAGTAGCGAGCCTAATAACTTTGGAGCGAACGAAACCTTAAGTATTAGAAGTATTAGTTGTAGGTGGCTGCGGACATTCACATCACTCTCGCTTGAACAGCCCTCCAGCCGTCCTGGCACAGTTATTCTGGTGGGCCCATACCAAAGATGTAAGCACAGGCTACGGGCTTTGATCTTATTTAAGCACATCAGCATTTCATATCCATGGCCCTGTCGGAGTCCGAACCCCGGAAATGTAATTTGCAAGGCAAGACTGTTACATTGAGATCAGCTGAATGATCAGGTGTACAAATTTGAATGTCTTGGCGGTTGAAGCCTCCTGCAAGCTCAAACGAGAGTGATAAGTTTGTGAACCCTACAAATGCTGAAACCATCTACACATAATCAAATACTGCTCAGCTGGTTTCAAGCGTTGCTGATTGGGACATAAAGGAATTATTCTTTTTCTGGTGTAGCTAGAGTTTAAAATTACAACACTTTTATTCTCCATGTTATTTTATCAAAAATTCTGCTTCAGGGAACTGTTATGTTAGCGGTGTCCTCTACTACTTGATTAGCGTGAAACAGCTAAGCACAGAGAAGTTAATTTACATTGCGAATCCATTTCAAGTTGTTAATTACTAACGTTTTTGTTCGTGCTGTTTTCCAGAGAATCCGTTGTAGGTACTGTAGAAATCCGTTGCTATAAATATTTCAATTCAGCTATCTTCTATTTTTCGCAATACAGTCTTTAGGGAAATAATCCCTTTCTTCACTAATTTGTGTTCTGGCATTTCCTGGTAATTGGTTTCCATGTAAACATGATTTCAGTAACCGAAACACGATTTGATCTTACTTCTGAATGTTGCTTTCGAGCGTTCTCAAGTTTCGTTCAGCAAATCATCTACTGGTTCCATTGATAATCACAAATGTGTCACTTTTTTCATCCGGCCGAACACCAAGTTGTTAAAGATAAACTTCCCGTTGAGCGCTTATAATGCTGCGAAAAGCGTGCTTGGAATATCTATTGGTTTGCGATAGTTAATGCATTTCTGCTACTGACTGCTAACTGGCAGTCGGTTTTGTATGACTGAATTTTACGGAACAGCTCAAGGAAGCATGAGTTTCAACTTTTTGGCTGATGCCAACCAGCAAGATTTGTTCTTGTTTAGATCTGAGCGGATCAGCAGAAGCCCCGGTGTTTTATCCCCGTTACTGAAAAACTATGCAATAAAACGTTAAAAAGGGCCACGTCTCCTAGGCAGAATGATGTCGTACCGAAGCATCCTCAGTAGAAACACGGGATTAGGAAACTTTCGTAAAATAAGTGTCGAGAATGCTTCAGTCCAACATAAAATCACATAAGACAGTACAAGAGGTTCAACCACAAATTTGTAAGTTCACCTAATCCCTGTTACTCTTAGAACGAACAAACCGGTTAAACATCAAGGTGCGAAAGTTTAATTAATCTTGTCGTATTACTGTTTGATTCCCTGTCCCCAGCTGTATCAAATTTCTTTTCTTTTCCAAATAGAAAAATCCTCGTTTACTGCTGCAAAAAGAATGCAATTGCCGTGCGGATTTTAATTTAATTTGCACAGTCAAGTACTGGAAAGGACAAGGGCTTTCGCAACGCTGAATGATTAAAATGAGGATCATACAAGCACCACGCTGCGTATAAATCCCAAATGCACCAGCATTTGGCATTTCCTGCAAACAGCCATACATTTCGATGAAAACCTAACCTGAAACGGATACCGCCGACAAGTTAATAGACAATCCGTCTAAACAGCAGTTACCAAACTTCCATGGTTTGTTAGTACAGTCTGACATTCCGCGCTATGTTGCCGGTTTTGGTAAAAGACAACATACAGCAAGCTTCACGTCTTAGTTGAAAATCTATACTAGCGATTCTCCCGAGGGACGCAGGGTATGCGCTCCCAGACAGTTTCAAGCTATTTTTTATTGGACTATCCTCATGTCACCGTATCCCGATTATCACAGAACTGATATTTTCAAACTGCAAGTGCGGCGTGTGTGTATCTATCTTACATACCTGAGCAGTAGACTCGTAGTCTGTATGTGTAGTTAGAAGTAAAAACAGTTGGAATTTACTGGAGCTAAAAGGTTGATTAACACTTTACATCTGTCTTAATTTCGTTAGGAATCAGTCCAGCCTCAGGCCATATGCTGTAGTTATCCAAGGTACTCATAGATCCGTTCAAAACAGAGTTCGTCTTCCTTACTGAAATTTCCGGGTTATAACATTGTAATTGCCATGTTGCAGATTGACGACTTGCATGTTTTCTGCACCATCTATTTTGTTGCGTCATATCTTAATTTGATTCCTTAGTTGAAATGGTTCAAACTCAGCAATGTACCCAATTAATAATAGGTGTGATGACAAGCATACATCCAAACTTTATCTTTCAGTGTACAGCTTCCCCTCCCGATCTTCCAAATGAAATACCTACTCGCTCTCCTGCATTCAAACATCAATTATATCACCTACCGCCTCCAGCAAGTACTTGATTTTTTGCAGCGGGATGCGATGATGATGAAGATGGGTGCGCTTCCTGGTTGTTGATGGGGTGACCGCTGATTTACTGACAAGCTCGACAAACAGACCAACGACCACCATATCAACGACCAACTTCGTACCAAATGATTTGCTACTGACTTTTCATTGGCGGAAACATCTCCTGCTTGGTTCTTTACGCTTGTTTATTCATTCATGCATCACTAGAAACGATCAAACCAGGTTAACAAAATTTGTTGTATTTTGAGGAAAATAAGATTCTATATGGTGCATTCAGGTGCATATTATACGGTCGACACAGGCTTCAGAGAGAAATTGTGCTGTTTTATGAAGTCATTTTGGTTGGCAGAAAAATAGAAGTATGTTGCCGCGGAACAGTGCGGCGTGGGACCCACAATGATGGTACAAGTCGTCGCTCTTCAAATCACTCCGTTTGTAACACGAATTTGCCTCATCTACTGTTTTTTACAAGGCGATTTTGTCGGACGTGTATTCACTGTTGTTTCCTTTTCTCCGAACGTTGTTCATTGTTATAATATGTTTCCGTGATTTCCAGAACGTTTCTTACAGGCAACTCAAGTGGGTAAAGTAACTCATGATTCTTTATTACAAGAAAAGAGTTGTACAAACTTCCATTCGACTTGACTTCCCTGGCTGCCCCAAAGATGTGCCCCACAGAAGTTTAATTTTTCATCGCGTGCATTTGGGCAATTTTTAACTGGGCCAGTAAAGAGCCAAACAGACCTCACGTGATTAACCGTTTGATGCCAACTTCGAAAACACATCCAGATAAAGAATACTCAATAAAACAAAATTAGGTTGAGGATGCCGCACATTAAGCCTTGCTAAATCGAGTGTGACGTGAAGTCGACTGCACTTTAGCAGAATTACAGACGTCTTGTTGAAACAGCGTTCGTTGCGTTTTAAAATCCTCAAAATGAGGCCGTTGTTATATCTTTTCGCCCGATTAACCCAGCTTAGTACATCTATTTTGTTAATTCTACTCTGCGTCTTATCTGTCGGTCACATTAATTATAAATAGCCGAAGTAACTTTGGGAATTTTTCACTAGGCTAAACTTCTTCTGTCTGCTAAATATAAGAACATACAGATAGACCCACGCCTAACGGCTAAAAATCGCGTTAGGTATATATTTTTATTTTGTATCCGGTTTGCTTTTGAAGAGGATAATGGTCGATAATTTTGTGTAGTTGATCGTTGGTTTGTTCGCTTAGCTGCGCAATTTTGCTGCAGAGGTTTCAACACCAATCAATGTGAATTCCTGAGTGTGTCGTTGTGAAGCAAAGCGATAGAGTGTGATGTTGAAATGCTTCCACTCTTCTGCTTTCCTGCCATTTCACCATCTGTGCATGCAGAGCTGAATCAGTTTTATCTTCTTTTTATGCGCGTACAGGCTCACGAACATGATTGTGCGGAAACGGAAACATGCAAATTGAGTTGCAAAATTACAAAAACATTTTCTGTGAAAATTGTCACTGTTTATTGGAAGTTCCTGGGTCTCGATACAAACTGTGACCGTGATGATTATTATGCCTCATAGTTTTGGCAGTTCGAATTCACCACTTTTGAAATTTACTTAAATATCTCTGAGAAAACCAACGTTGTGAATCAGTTCTTCGTAACACTTTTCGACGACTGGATGTACGTTGCGCTCTTCAACAGTCTAGAAGAACAGTACAATATTTTTCGGTTAAACTTTGGACTTTAGTCCCATCTACTACAAAGTTCATCCAAATCCATGTATTTTGAATATCATTTCTCTTAACTGAGCCGTCAGTATCTTCTCTTTGGGGACAATACATTTTGCTTCCCATAAACCGGGTCAACTACAGATAACGTTTGGATTACCTCGATGATAGTGTGCTGAATGATTTACAGCGGAAGTAGTTCATATGCACCGCCTTTCTGATGTCAACAAACATACCGCTACCACACTGAGAACTAATATTATCAAGTCGGTTGCTAACAGAACGTGCAACAAAGCTGTCAGTCAAATTAATATAGTTCAACAACTAACTGCACAACTGTAAGAACTACACCTTTTCCCATTGTGGACACCACTGAAATTATCAATTTTAGTCACGGATTTTGCCCGTCACTGCATTACTCTCTTCTTACTACTATTACCATTATTTTGATCAGAGAAAAACGACGGCGGCAGATGCGGAAGAAGGTATAAGGAAACAATAAAAGGGAGAAACCGTACCAGACGAAAGTGTCTCATCACATCATTCAGCTCAGGTCCAGGTGAATCCCCCGTCAAAACCATATTGGTATGCAAATGAGTGTATTTTTCGTCCCATCACTAGTTTTTCTAGTCAGGTGAAATGGTCTCTAATGCCTGTAGAGGAGTGTTAACGCGCAAAACCAAGTGCAGATTCCAGTAAGTGAAAAAGGCACAGAAAATGCTCAATAATTTTGAGAGTGAAGTAGACGCTAGCAGTGTGAGGATCCTTAGTTCAGGCACAAGACATCACTCATACACGGCAACGTCTGAAAGTGTTTAGAAAGAAAGAACACTAAGTGCCACTTAC
Organism: Opisthorchis felineus; assembly: GCA_004794785.1. NCBI lineage: Eukaryota > Metazoa > Platyhelminthes > Trematoda > Opisthorchiida > Opisthorchiidae > Opisthorchis > Opisthorchis felineus. Next base: position 421,066 of record SJOL01009743.1, on the reverse strand, counting down.
GTAAAGACCATAAAATCGGGAGAAAATACAGGTTACTCAAGTCCGAAAACAGCCATGACGGAATAAGGAAAGCAGGTGTTTCAATATGACATATTAGTGGTTGATGAAGTGAAAAATCAACATCAGATTAGACGACATATAGGGCTGAGACGGCACTGGAAGAACATTTGTCGTGCTGTGTACCTCTAATTCTCATTCCACGAAAGCATTCCGCACCCATCCAAGACTATGATCAAGTTGATCAACTTTAGTTGACCTTCTCGAACGGCGATCACGTCAAATTTGATAGGATACATTGAAGTAGGTGCACCCAACTCCTTGAAGACGGTGTATCCCAGGCGACGAAAACTCTCAATTTACCCTGCTACCCGATTGTGGACGGTACATTGAGCGTCAAACACGATCTAACAGGACTGCAGGATATACATCAAAATCCCGGTTGGTCACATTTTCTGCGGCAAAGGACAATCTAGTCGCCATGACCAGACTTGGCGTCTCTTACTTTCGTCCGAAACAGGATGCAAAGGAGTTGGATGCTGCGGATAAGTTATCGAGAAAATACGAGTTCTGAAATCAAAAGCCATGAATGCGGAAGAAGCAGAACGACGAACTCTCTTAAACCGTGACGCTCAGCGCTATTTTTCAGACTAGTGCCCCAAGCAGCCACAATTCCTTCCTTCGTGTTTACAGAGGTAACTTAGACTCTGATCAGAATGCTGACGTTCCGAACAACCATTCCAAATGCAGGCTCAATAATTGCCTTGCGTGGTACTCGACTGTATCGAGATGATTGTACTGAATTATTGCCTGTTGGCGTGGATCTAGGTAATCGGGGATGTCTCCCAGAAACATAGCTAGTCACTTATAGACTGCTACATATATTTATCCATCCATGTGAGGTTTTTGCGGTGGGCTTCACCGATCAACGAGCAAATATGTCAACCTCGGTATTAGGTAGATCCTCTTGAACTCCATTCATACGACGGAGCATGTGTCAACCTACTGATTGAGTCAACAGCTGCTGTCTATGGTTGAAGGCTCCTTTCCGTCAGTAGTAGAGGGGCTGCAAATAAATTAAGGTTTCTGTTGAACCCAAAGCGGTGAAAACTTCATCGACTAAAAGCTTGGTCGTTCGATGTTTCCTGTCCCCACAAATCATCGTCGGTTCCGCCTTCTGGACCTTAATCCCCATACCGACCTCTCCCAACTCAACTTAAGTAGCTACAAGTTACTGTATAAGATAAGTCTGACGGTCTGCGTATGTGACCCAACAGAGGATGAAGGCGAAGCAATGCAATAGGCTGTTATGGAACTGGTAACCCCGTTGCGGCATCAAAGATCTTACACAGTCTTCCATCTCTACGATGAATAATACTGGAGTAGACGAATCACCCCAACTCATTTCTCTGCAAAAGCAAACCTCCGAATGAAGAAAAACTGCTGTGCGCCCTATAGGCATGCGCGTGACGGCGCTTCAAACGCCTTGATAGACCTAAGAGCTACGTCGAGTGAAACCGAATCAAAATTTTTCGAGATGTCAGAAACCGTCAAACTTAGAATGGAGGCAGTCGCTGAAGGTTAATAAAGCAAATGGTGTAATAGCGAGCTAGCTTTTAGACAACCGCTTCATTATAGAACAGCAAAAATAGTAATAGTGATTGCAACCTACTTGTCGGCCGGTCAGCAAGCATTTCATTAAAACAACAAGAAAGAATGGATGACAGGAAAATAGATATCATTTGATCCGGTGAATTTGGACGTGAAACGTTCGAGACTATAGTAACCCGATTACCACGCAAATGTTGTCGACAATCCCGGGTAGTAACTGAAGTGCGACACTGAGCGATACCATTGGTACTGAGCGGACGAGACACTTTTGGCGTGGGCTTATCCAGACCTGGGGATAAATTGCCTGTCAGGCGGGTCAAATCGTCAACTTACTCCTCTGTGTTTAGCTCGCTCAAACTGCAATCCCAAGAGAGCACTGCGAAACCTGGCGGGCCATCCATGGGTTTTGCTACAGAGGACACCCCTATGCAGTACTAGCCGTTTTTCGAATGTAAGTCAGTTTCCCTTTAATACTTTTATTCATGACTCATCGATCAGAGGAGACGCTGCATCATTCTACTTCTGGCGGTACCAGGTCTGGATGGAGGAATAGTTGGCTCAGCGAATCTGCTTTCGATTCGCCGGCACACGATGAGTTTTCTGATGATGGAGAACAAAGAAAGGGGCCCATGCGCGTAGAAATATCTCAGATGCTTTTAGGTACAGAAATGATAGGACGTCTCCCTGTGTTAGGATGCGAGAGTGCGAGCCTCGAGCAAAAGCTAGAATATCATCAGTGGCGAGTAATTCCTCAGAGAAAGACTACAGTTATCCACGATTAGATTGAGAACAGTAATATACGCTTCATATTCAGACGAATCTGGAGCTGTTGAACCAAATTTTTGGTCAGAGTCACTAGCTGACAATTTGTCCGGATGAACCTACCAAGTTAACACACAGTCTGATTTTGCTACTGACGGCCAACTAACCAGGAAAACGTCATTCCAGCCTCGCAAAAATGACTATCTGCCTAACACAAGATGGTAGGATTTTTCAGCCAGGGGTACGGGCGACTGACTCATAGAGAACTAGAAGCTAATTGTTTTCGGAGACGATCAGCACAGACCAATTTCAGGACGACGTTTGAGCCAAGGAATAGAATTTAACCTTGGATTACTAAGCCAGCTTTCAATTTGCGGCACTTGCAGTAGTCTTCTGGTTGGAACTGGTACGGGACTGCCAGGGGGATAGTGTCAATCACTGTTGAAACAATTAGTATGTTGAAACCAAAGAGTTTTTGGGGCCCATGTGTAGCTGACGAACTCCCAGGTCGTACAGACTGATGGCCGAATCGACACCAAATGGAGGTAGTTCAGCGCGATGACTTATATCAAAACAAAATTGATCACCGCAGATGTATTTTGGGCAACGTTTGTGCTGCCTATTATATGATATACAGAAGTATACAACAGAATGAGAAGGAGCTAATTTGGTCTTCAATTTCAACAAATCTATCGGACACAAGAGCTCCCAATTTTGATTTGTTTTTATTTGTCGGCACCGCAGTAGGGAAAGACGGACACAGGTAACTTTTACGGCAGTGCCTGACTGTACGCAGTTATCAGTGAACCGAAACAAAGAATAAGATATCAAATTGAAAATAGCCCTTTAATCTTTGCCGGAGGCTTAGTTCGAAGTTGGTTAGCTTCGGCGATGTTATGTAAATGATAACAGTGAAGTGTTTCTAGTGATAAACAAGTGGTTATCTGTTACCTTCATCGCGAAAACAAAAATTTTGGTAAAAAAATACTGAAGATTTATTTACCCGCTTTGGTTTGCTCCAAGTGTGAAAAAAAGCACATAATGGTTATCTAAGAAATTCTTAATGTTCTCATAGTAAGCAGGATCAATGCAAAAAATTATACTACTTTATACTACTACTTCTTTCCGATAATTTCAGATAAAAAGCTATTTCTGGTCGTCTACGTGACGTCAGAATAGCCTAAACTGTCAGTTGCAAAGGGGAAGCTCAATTGTATGTTTGTGAATTGCTATCCGGTTCAAATTTGACAATTGAATTTCGGCCAGCTTGCACCGGTGCAGTGGGTTGGCAAGCTTGAGTTCAAGGTCAAAAGACCGAACATCAGTTCCCAGTAATGCAATGTTAGTGATTAGACTGATCAAATTATCTGCATCAGAACCACAATAGGTTTAAAAGTTTTGGATGCAACTTCAACAAAACTCGCATTTTTTGGTTTCTGAACCAGTTTCTTGCAGGTCATTTGTAGAAACTTCCCAGGGTCCAGGAGATTGAAAATGTAACAAGGTTAAAATGCGTCTAATTGCACACCATAGCTAGAAATCAGACTTGCAGTCTGAAAAAATTTTGGGATTTTTAGCGATGCTATGGGAGTTTCACCGCCTTGCAAAGCTATAATTGAACAGCAAAGACAATAGGTGGAACATCTTCCAGAAGGATGACCGTCTTGATCCTTGTGTGTAGTTGAATGCATTTTACAACCATAATGGCGCTCAATTTGGCTTAGCTAAGAACGGTTTTTTGCCAGTGTTGTAACTCTTTCATGGAGACGAGCCCCAGTTTCTTACGTCTTTGTGTCATTTTACTGCCACAGACGTCAGAACTCCGCTTCAGCCATGTTCTTCGTTTTCCGGTCTCTTCCACCGAGTGTCGGAATTCATAAGATATGCATACTTTACGCTTTAGTGCATAAAACAGGGTCGATGAGACTAAGTTTGATTCTTGATACTGACATCGCAGTCAACATTTTGTAGAGGTTCTAATCAGCGCTTAACTAGTTTGTCTGTATTAACTTCGGCGGTCGTAAACCAAATGTACCAAACGGGTTTTATTGCATTGGGTTCTAACTCGCCACCGCTTTCTTGTTTGCTCACTAAGTATTGCATTCACTGTTGAGGGTAACCAGTTGAATACCTCCGTTTTATGCGGAGAGAAGTCTCGTGCATTTTGCAACCTCTATCTGTCCGTAAGCTGTTACAGCATTACCTGCGTCTCATATTACAAGATGCGAGAATTTAGATGAAAGCTACTCAAAATATGAACGCAGTCGATGCCGAGATGATGATACTCACTAGTCCTGGTGGGTGGATGAGGTCGACTGAAAGGCCCACCCAGTCAGTCCTTGTGGTTTAGGTATCTGCGAAACAAAACATTTGCCTGATATTTTACGTTGGTTTACTTGGTTACCCATTCTCAGTCAGCGTTATGGCCACCAACATTTCTTGTTTGATCATTATAAGATAGCGGGGAAAAGTGTATTTTGAAAGCATATAGAGTAGATTGTCCACCCGATATTTACATCAGAAACTTTCTAGCAACCCTGCTGCAATTATCAGGCGATCAGCCTAGATTTTGAGAATAACCCAAGACCTATTCAGTATGACATTCCATGTCCGCTTAAGCGGAAGGAAGTTGTTTAACAAGCTTTTTGAGAATTTGACTGAGGCTTATTTTAGAAACCCATTTGTCAGTTCCAAGCATGCAAAAACAAGAGAGATTTCTGTGACACATACACGGTGCAACTCTCTTGCCCCTGATATAATCTGACCAAACCCGTGAGTTTGGCAAGAGTAAATTTCTTATCCTCATAAAAGGTGATGAAGAATGAATAGAAAAGTCCATATGTCAGAAGTTGTTTTTGTCATTCTGGTGGGCAGGGAATCACTATTTCACCTCCAAAGCAGTACGAATCACTTCACACAGCCAGCTTCCTTCATAGCTTGAGGTGACGCAGACCCGTGGTTTGGAAGACCATTAAGTGATCTGCACTGCAACTTGGCAGAGCAAGCGTGACGTATAGTTGAGGCAGATGGATTAACAAACAGATAAAAAGGCCGTGACGTACAGCTGATCAGATAAAAAATCAGTGTGGCTTTAGAATTACTATAAAATGCACCCAGTAACAACAGATCGTGGTGATTTGGGACACAACATAGTATGGCCAAACTAGTGTGATAAAACGATGATGGATCAGAAGGTTTAACCGCACTTCCGGAAGAGGAAATACGGTGGAAAAAAGGAACGAGTAACAAAAGTCTTTCGTTGGACTGTTAGATTATTAGAAAGAACAATCTACCGGGTAATACCAAGGGTATGTAAAAGGATGGAACAAAGATTATATCCAAGAGGCACCCTGGACTACATGCTAACCGCCCTGCAATCAGACACCGTGAGACACGGATAAACAGATCTATTCACGTAACCTGGCGTGAATTTCATAACGTGCTACACCTCCCTTTGGATGGTCAGGGTTCGATTCCCCGCCTGGAAAATTTTCAACACTAATTCCAGACAGAGACAAACACTAACGGAACTGAATAAGAAGAGAGCCAATTGCAAAAGCAAGGATCGTAAATATTCATTGGCTTCCTGGGTTAGTGACAAGGCGAAATCCATGCTATTGCAGTTAAAACACGGAAGACAGCTTGCACAAAAACACGGATAATTTTCAGCCACCCATTTGTAGCTTCATCTATGTTTGAAATCTAGTTCAAGCGTGTTATGCATCGGGTTAGTTCCCAAAATCCCGTTTTTGTGGGCAAATTACCAACTTGCACTGGTGGAATTCTACGCAGAAAACGAAGAGAAATCGGAGGAGACAGATACGAGCAACGAGTGAATCAGATTTGCTTGCTGAATGATTCAGCTAAAAGGTCGTGTTTGTATAGGCTGAAGTAGACATGTTTATTATGACGAATTTTTACTAATTTGTGTCTCTGCTAGTCGCTAACCCGCCTTGAACGTTTGAGTTTTGCATTTTATTTACTCAGGCGTATCCTGTTTACTTTTATTTCCCTTCAGATATTCTGACTTTTAAACGCTTTATTGTGTGAGGCCTGTCAATAATGAACCGTAACGAACTCAACATTTAGTTTCATTTTCCAAGAATTGAACGCAAAACAATCTCCTCTCGCTTTGGAATTAATACCAGTCAAACATTGGTATAGACATGCCGCAGTTACCTCATTTTTGCTATGGTCACGTCAGTCAATTAGTTGTATGAGTGTGATAAAGAGCAAAAGTTGCCTTAAAATTGCTCAGTTGGATGCGTTTATACAATTTTATGTAAAATTCCAGAACTGCATAAGTCCCCCTCTCATTGAATCTATTCTGAGAAGCTCGTAGATCGAGTCGAGCTAAACTATTTCGTGTAACTTTTCTGGTGATGAATGTTCGATTGCCGTGACCAAATATTAATTGTGTCGGAAATTCCAACTGCAGTCTGGTGACGCTTGAGAAATCACGAGGAATTACTGAACCAGAATAATCCTAAGAATTTTATCGTTCGAATGAGTGCACCGTCACATATCACCTTTTCTGTTCCGTCAAATCACTCAAAGGGCGGCGCCTGCCCCACAAACCCTTGAGATTGTTCTAAAAGTCACGCGCCTAAAAAGGTTACACAACATCCAGCTAAATACCTACGGTTCTCAACCTTCCCGTTTGGCTCCCTATATGATGACGTGTCGAAACATAGCTCTCGAAACCAGAATTACCATCCAATTTAGTACAAACTGTTTGTAGTAACCATTCTGCTTTTCCAACTTCCGAAAGGTCGATGTACCACGATCAGCATACTATTAGCGTGCATATTCTATTGCGGTTTCTTCGAGATATCTGATCGAAAGTTTTGGTTCTATGGAAAAGCAATGGGATGGGACAAGAGTGGATTATGTCACTATAACAATGGTTATTGTTCCGAGTATGGAAAATTTTTAAACATTAGAAGTTCTCGCCAACAGCCAAATGCATGCAGTTTTACTGCATGTATGTTGACATGAACCTTTCTGCAATTCTTAGCTGGAAATCACAGTTCATTATTTAGATGTTTCAATTCGATATAATTTTGCTTGACTGCTACCTGTTGCTTTGTTTTACAGCCTCCGGAATTCAACTAAATTGACTGCAAAACTGCCAACGCACATGACAAATAAATGGATTTTGAACTAAATTAAATTTACCTCCGCTGATTTCGGAGAAACATTGTTAATTCCCCCTTTTTTTGCTCCCTTTAGTTTTTTCACTCGCAAAAATGTTTGCATGAAACTACTCAAAACGTGTGCGTTATCGGATAATGAGGATGTTTAGGTCCTCTACGGATTCTTTACTCAGTTTAGCTCATGTTACTTGTATGCTGCAATCATCGGGCCACGCCATATTACGATATGCTATGTCTATGATTTATGAATTCTCTTACTTGTGTCCAAAGAATTGCCATTTCTGTTCTGTACTAGTTTGTGGAAAACTTGTGGTTGAGACTTGACACACTCTGGCTTGCGTGCAGTGAATTTTACTGAATTTTACTCACAGACGCATGGTCAAGTCGAAGCTTCAATGAGTTCACGAGTAACCTCCATTCGACGAACTTATCACTAAAAATAGGCTTAATTGTTTAGGTCTGATGCTACCCTAGGTAAGGATGACAAATCAACTAATCTATTGATTCACCAAAATGTAATCTTCTTTCCGAAGAGTCCAATAATATCGTTGGAATTTGAAAGCAGATATCATCACATTTTGACCTTTTTGACGACCTTGTTCCAACTACTTCCATCCTTTCTTAGAAAGAAGTATTTCAGGATTAGGAACCACTGGAATGGAATGTTTCCTTCAGACCGCCGGCCGCAATGTCATGCCTGCTTAAAGCTCATGGTTTGGACGTAAAGGTGGTATAAGTACTTTCATGTTTTTTAGTATTTTTTAGAACAGATGCTCTGCAAACTATCCCTTCCTCACACAATCATCCATTACCCGAATTATCTGCTTTGCCCCGCTCCTTCAAGTTTTTGCCCTCGAAAGACAAATACCAGACTTAGTCCCCTTTTCAATATGGACTAGGGGAGAAATGCTGGCCACGGCTTAACCTCCTATGGCCGCACCAAAGTTACCTCAGCTTTGCTTTGGGACTATTTGTTGTACAACACACACAATGGGTACGTTGTCGGAATCCGATGTTCATTATTAAATACACTGTTTCATTTTACTGTGTGATGAGCTATAGTTGGAATAATGGGTGGTTCGTTGGACGTGTTCACGAACCCCACCCCGTTGTATTTTCGTTGGATTTGTGAAACGGCTCTGCATGGCCCTCCTAACCTATTTAGTCTAGTATGACCATTGGACGTCAATGAAGCTTCCCGACCGATTAGCTGGGCCTCAGACAGGTATCCTAAACTGGTCAGGCGTCGGCTGTTATCGACAGCTGAGGATGCATAAGCCTAATATTTGTCAAAAGCATTTGGTTTGCCTTAGATACGGTGAACATGCCTGCAGCAAGCTCACACGTCACCTGATTGCTATGCATCTTTTATGACCAGTCACCGTGCCATATGTTGTTTTCAGGCTCTTGCTACTTTTCTGCTGTGTATTTAGCCAGCAGCAGGAATAAATCCGTTTGTTCCCCGGTCCTCTTTGAAAGTAGCCAGCTTTAGATCCTGTGGATACAAAAGAAATTGGCAATACTGAGGTAGATATTCTGTAAAACCTGCCTTGGTCAGGTTGACTGCAAGTTTATGAACCGTGCATGGAAACGGAATGTCCGCATTTGAAAAAAGAAACTAATTTTTTAGTAATTTCTGCAGTCCTCTAGTTAAAATCCTTTTCATATTGGAAAAAATGACCGAACAGGACTTGTAATTTAATCGGGTATGTAGTTTTTCCACGGTGTGTCCCTCTACAACGTACTCTGACTTAAATTCAACTGTCATTCTTAATCCCAGCGTTACCTGGTAGGGAGAGGCCTTTCAAATAAGAAACAATGACTTGCTTCTATATGCAATCTCTTTCTAACTTCCCGAAGTAGTCAAACTATTCCCTCTTTTCCGCATGAACTGCAAAATGGTCCCCATAGAATACTCGTGAACAATCTGAATACGGACCTCCAAGGTTGAAAGGGCGTCGTAAGAAAACAGGTAGATCATCAGTGTCATATATTTTTATGACCGTGAGCTGTTTTTGTGGGAGCGTGTATTCTGTACGTGCATTTTCGGTTTTTCCCTGATCTGAATTATGTGGATGACAAAATATTACTCTGTTTTTAAATTTGCAGTTCATTCTGAGGCCTTGCAGTAAGAATACTTCAGTAAGTTCGTTGGAGTCTTCCTGCTTAACAGGAAATCTGCACCAAAAAACTCTGGTGACTCTGACAACTGAACAATTAAAATTTAGCAGGCCGACTCCTCTTTTGATCCATCAAAAACTTTTAACTACGTTAAGGATGCGGCGTGTTGAGTTTAGGGTTTTTTAACCGAGTGCTCAACCCCTGCTCATCTAGCAGCTAACACAAAATTTACATCTTTTTTACTCAGCCAGGACAAGTTAAATCAAGATAAGTGAATGTAATGCTCATTTAAAAATGATTGTTTAGACTATCCTGATAGATTGCCACTGGTGGTAGTCATCCCTCTTCAACTGTCAACTGTATCAAGACCGTATAGCTATGTGAATTAGAAGTTAAGAATCGAAGGATTGTGTGTGCGTGGATTGAGAGATATTGCTAGGAAGATCACACTAAGGAAAACAAGGCATCCATTAAACAGTAACGGATCTCCTAGTTTACAGAGAGTTGCCGAGGAGAAGTGTCGGATCACTCTGAAAGGATGTGTAGACTGTTGCAAAGAGATTGGAATCTTGCATGTTTACTGAAGTTGCATGATCACAGTGGGGCTTTGATCAATAGTTTATTGCATAACCGTAGCTAACGTATCCTAAACTCTACAACAAAACGTTAGCAGCTAACGCAAGTGGACATGTTACGAAAACTGTATTCAGACGAATGGTAATATTACATGGAGCATGATTGCCATAAAACTTCATAGTCCTGCACTGCATCAGGTTGTTTCTACTAATAACATAATCAAGGGGCTTCAAATTGTAAACGAATTCTAACTGTAACCATTTCCCGTTAGCAGTAAGAACCTTGAGATAAATATTAGTCTAGGATACCAAACTTTCACTTAGAAAAAAGCAAGCAACTGACAGTATTGCAAAATTTACATTGTTTAGGAATTTTCAATTTAGATTTTGGGAAATCCTACAAAATCCATAAATATTATTGGGGTTCTGTTGTGAATTAATTTCCACTTACCAGCCGAATCACGTGTTAAGTTCTACTCGCCCACATAAAGGTGCGAGTCAAAACGCTTTTTGTGCCGTAGGATTTTTTCGAAATCCTCTGTTGCCTCCTTCAGCAGTATTCCCTTTCACGACGATTCTTACGATTGACCTGAATTGGTACACACTTTCTGGGATTTTGAGTATTCACCGTGCGTGGTTCAATAATCTCTCCTCGCTGGACCGTGTAAGGCGTCTGAAACAACACCGACCTCTTCGGTTCCTCCCACGCAATTTAAGATTGACCAATATTGAGAACAATCCCAGAACTGCAGACTGAGTTCTAAACGCACCCTTTGAATCAGCTGTAATTGTTTTTCCCTGATCTACCATGCAAACGCGATGAGACATAGTCGGGCAGGGAAACTAATAGGCAACTAAACGATTTCGCACGCATCCAAATTGCCGATCACGAGGTAAGCGGCAAATACTGGGTTTTTCGGTAGACATTCTCACGGGCTTTAAATGTGGCGACCTAGGTCCATTTTCCCTCGGGCGCTTTCAGATAGCTAGCAGTGCCCTGTCATGATAATTCGTTTATCGGTATCTAGGTGAGCGAACCTGAGAAATCTTGGTTCAGTCCGTCAGCTTGCTAAGGCAAAAGCGTGAGCATGCGATTTCAAATCTACGGATAGACAGGATATTTATGGTTTAAATAAATATTACCCAAAAGATGTTCTAATGTTATGAAGGCTGCAGTATCTATGGTAGAAATATCTTTATCATCGTAAAGCATGTACTAGCCTATTAATATTTACTTTTCAGTAATGACCAGTGATTGTAATCGATTTATCCCTTACTCAGCGGCTGGATCAATGTTCCTCGTTTATCATGTTTTAGTTAGCAAAAGATAGATGAACAGTTACGTCAGTCTGGATACTGCTTATTTTGTAGTTCAGTTTACTACCATGGGCAAAGCGACTGAGTGGTGGTCATCCCACTGGTTCCAATGGTTGTTCTTGAAATAGGGTCGGAAATAGTTGCACTCAATTAACAATTAATCATTGACACGGTATTTTTCATTCCGCTCAATACCAAAAACACGCTCTTTTAGTAATAGTCTCAAAAGCTTAGACCAGGTCGCATATATGAATGTCGAGAATCCAGACAACGAAACAACCGGGCTTTTCACACAGTATATTGGATAGTGATTTCGCAAGCTGTGGCGGTTTACCAATTAGCAGAATGAAGAAAACAACGAATTTCAATTAAAGTTTTGTTCTACAATAGAAGCTGACCTACGGCGAAGAGTCGGGAAGCACTGTTAGAATCTTCACCAAAGTGTATCTCACGAAACATGACCTTTCGTTGAAAACAACTAAACCAGATTTCCGCTAGCAGTGTGACCAACCTGGTCCTAGATACTAAATAGCGCTGCCGAATTCTGCTCACGCAGTTCACGTCACCTGATCATTTTTCACCATCTCCATCAGCTTCCTTACTGATGACTTCCATGTTGGAAGACAGTATGAGCTGTGGTAAGCTCTCTAAGCAGAATAATTAACTTTTGCCCACCGCTTGACTACATTTATCTCAATTGCAAATTCACCCATGACACATCCTCACATTTCGAAACAGAAGATTCAAGACGGCTGTATATCTCTGAATAAAGACATTGAACTTGCTAATATTTCACAGTGGATTTACGACGATGGACGTCCCTAATAGCAAAATGATGTTCTGTGGGCCGTTTGCTTTTACGACGAACAGAATCACAGACTTATGGGCCAGTGGTTTTGAGTGACAGGTTCCAAATTTTCGACAAGGCTGGATTATCAGAATGAATAAACGGGTAAAAGAGCGTGCGATTAGCGTTTTCTGCTTTGTACAATATTTCCGATTTTTTATTCATCCCTTTGAGAACCAAAATCAACCAGATGGTATGTTACGTAATATTGATTGACGTCAGAATAACTGGCATTAGACATTGTAAAATGTAATGATTGACGTCATTTTTCCTTTTCCGTATTGTTTGTGAAGACCCTGTATTTGCGCAACTCTGTATAGTGCTTAAGGTAAACTGTTTGGTTTTGTGGCGCATTAACAAGACTCGCCAGAATCACAACCCAACCACACACACACCACAAATCTCAAGAGGCAAGCGAAGCTGACATTATGCCCGCACCAACTGAAACATTATCCAGTCCTTGCACTATGCAGAAAAGTTGCAAAATGTAATTCAGGGCTCTATGTTGAGAGTCGTTCAGTCCGAGTTGTAAGCGAATCCATTCAGTGCGTTACTCTCATTCCCATCGAAGAATTGATCATCATTAGAACGATAAAGTTAACAATAAAACCATCTGTACTGTAAGCATTTTTTTGCGAAGGCGCCAACTGGTAAAAAAATAGCCTGAAAATCAATCGCAACATTTCCTGCGTACAAAAAGAGCTCACGTTATTACGGCTATGAGACTTTGTTCATTTCAATCAGCATCGGAAACAATATGCAGAAGTATTTTGTTCCTTAGATAGACGTAATACACTACTTATAAGGTTGCTGAAAATTCTTCGACAGCCCACGACCGGTTTTGAGTTTCTTGGGGCTCATCAGTTAGGCGCAGTCCTCGAGTTTCCGTCAACTTTATGTTCTACTTGAACCCAAATTGCACGAAACTCGCAAAATACACTCATTTGCAAGCAACCTGGAGCCCAGCTGGATCTCTCGTTTATGATGTTTTCACGTGAGTCTCTCGAAAAACCAAATTTTTTTGCAAATGAGTGTATTTCGCTATCCAAGAAAGAGCTTCTAATCGTAACCTTTACTGGAAAAACAAACTGCTACAAGCGTTGGAACAGAATACGAACTTTTAATCTTCTCCCATTAGACAAGAGTTGTAACGCAATCACTCTTCCTCTGCAACGATGATCACCAAACAAATGGTTCACTTTGCCTCATACTGACTAGATCAGTAGCCCCTAGTTCGAAGTGGCGATTTCTGAAAGCCAAGTAGCAAGCTGGATTTCGGGCTACGCGTGGATGATTTTGAGTGTGGTTTAATTGCACTTATTCACGCTATAATGCCAATTATCCTTGAGTGTGCGTAAATCCTCATCACATCCTTCTGTCTGCGATCACTCTGCAGGCGACACACTAACGGGTGACAATCTACGCAAAGTAATTTTGGAATTTTCTTACAATTTTGGGTAGCCTCTACCGGTTTGGGCGAACTCTGATATATATTGCCTACAGTTCATGAACTTCTCACCGCTCACTCGGGCTAGTTCCGGTAGAATTGTTAAAGTTCACTCTTACAGCAAAGGCTACCATCGAAAGAGAGTACGCAAGGAGCAGCAATTTATTTGTTGTGTTCTGATTGTTGGTCGGCCACAATTTGAAATCCGGCTCTATCGCGCTTCAGATTTACTAAGCCAGATGGCTGCTAAGTCACCTGTCCGGATGACGAGATATATACAAAGGTAAAAAATTATACCTTGTGATTATTTGTCGCCAGAAGCCATGGAAGAACATTCCAGTAGACACAACAATGGGTTTTCACTTGTGTGAGAAACAGTGCCGAACCGAGTGCGCTCCGATTGATCTGTTGTTTTGTTTTGCCAAAGTGTTTGGCGAATTATTGGAAACCGTTGTTGAATCAACCAATCCACTGTCATAGCTTAGGCACTTACTGGATATTGCTATCGCCTGCTGTCTCTAATAAATATTTGGATTGAAGATTCGATCGATTTCCATCACTAATCGCATAAGCAATATCGATTATTACAGGATTAGCTTAACACAGTTTTCAACCAAGGATGGTTTTGGAATGAAGCTGAAATGGGTTCAAACAACCTAGTTTGTTTTGGTTCCCTCAACTGCTGTACTGCTTGAAAACTTCTGAAGGTCTTACTTGGGCCTTATGAGTAGTACCGTATCAGAAAGCAGCACACAGTTGTAGAAAAAACAGCTCAACAAATAAATAAGTTGCTCAGAGGTAGAAGAATTTCACGACGTGGGTGACACTCCTATCTGAGGGGCTGTCACTCGAGAGGCCAGTAAACACCTGACCACGAGATGTGATGTCCGCGACTGAAAGATTAGTGGCACCATACCCTGTTCAGGGAGGAGTTAGTCAGACTGCTGATGAGCCGCTTGTGGCGCATCAGTTAAGTGTTCAAACTACCAACCGGAATGTTGATGGTTCGGGACTCCCTGGGGTTTCATCAAATCCCCACTGCTAAAACTTCCCAATAAGGAAACATCTGTACAGTGCCTCTTGGCATTTCAGTGCAGATTGACCTCACTTACAGGACGAAATATCGATTAAAATCCCCGAAAAATTCCCTTATCGGCGGAAGTAACTAAGCACCTCATATTTCTCACTCAAATTTCCAAAGCCCGTCAACCCCTCCTGACAGACAGCTACTACTATGTCATTGAATGGAAGCAAAATTATCTGTCTTTATCGTTTTGTCGTTTTATGCCACTCATCAACCTGCTGTAGAAACCAAAACCACATTTTTTGCGAACTAACCGCCACTTGATCATCATATGCCTAGCCATTTAGATCCAAATGAAATCGCTGTATTACACCGTAATAAACAGTGTTCAATTTTTCGCCCGAACCTCTCGAACACTCGCTCATCGAGCAACGCGTCGAAAGATCTGTGTGTGAACTGGGGTCGATTGAACCCCTTAACAAACTTTTTGTCTATGTTGCAACCTAGAATGGTTAGTTTGCTGTTGATGGGACAGTGAGAGTGGTGAGGAATAAAGAATAATTATATTACTGCTAATGAAAGCCTACGTGACGAGATGTAAAGTTGTCGTCACAACTTGATTATCGTGGACTAAACTGAAAAATGTTCTAACTGAAATTAGATGACAAAAACAGTGCCAGTTCAGGGAAAAACTCACAAGCTGAAAGGAAATTGTGAAGATATTTTAGCCAAATGAAAAGACGAATTTAAAACACAATCACAATAGTTCAAGCCGTTGGTCACTGGACATTTCATGAAAAACGTTGCTTTACTAACGATCAGTATTAATTGCTTCCCGAGAGAAACTGCAGTTTGATGAGAACTTCAAGTAATTCTACTTGAGATAACTTTCCGAAACTATTTTCCATTCGCAGTCAAACAAGTGCATAGTGTGCAATGTTAGGTGTTTGAAGATTGCCACTGGAGATTCCCTAATTGTACGTTTCAGGGAATAATGTTCCCACGGCCATAGCAATATCTGCCAACATCGATCTCACCGCATCGCCTGCGTTGCTTTTGAGTGAACTCACCCACACACACACAGAGAGAACGAGTTCTCCCACAACCAGATAAGGTGACGTTTGCGCACCATTCATACATGAGGCAAGCGGCGTCCTGACAGCTCTACATGAACCAATAGTAAAATTTGTAGGGAAATACGTTGCACTCACTGATACCGATTACTTGGTCGCCATGATGAAAACCAGACACCTAGCTTGTAGGGTTTTTTTCGTCACATTACGCCGGCATTAGTTGTGGCGTCATCCTTATCGGATCTACAGGCCATGTCTTAGAATATGTGGTGAATATGGTCTCCTTCTTCGGGTTAATCTGCAAGAATCAGGAAACTATCCCCATTACTGGCATGTTTTTTTTGTCAATTTGATGTGTCTCAGTAGTTTATTTGAAAAGGTGTACGGAGAACCTATCAATAAGATTAGTAAATGGAGCAAAACTATTGACTAAGTGGCATTGTGGAACTCATTCTGCGCATTGGGGACAGGAATATTCCATGGTATCCATTTTGGTTTGCTAAATTCATTTCTCCGATAGGCCTAGTGAATTGTAACTGGTAACCTAATAAGTGAACAACAAACCAGAACTGTAACCCTACGGTGATCCGCCGAAGTTCTCTTTCACCTTGCACACTTTATTGGGCAAAGACGGCACACAGAAACCACTCAGCTACTGGTATGCACATGTGGGTTGCTTGAATTTCCGAAAGAAATGTAAAATATTTTGGTAGTTTGATAAATGTCCAATGCACGACTCTACCACCAGCTGATGTGCGTTTCTAAATTAAGATTCTAAGGCTATGCTAATCTAGATGTATAAGGTGGTTCAATCGAATTTTTTCAACCCGGGCTACTGAGCACTAAAACACCGGCAAGAAAAGTATACTCTGTTTATCACTGACGTCCCTTGGATACTCATCCACTATAGTCGGTTTAGCTGCGAGAAGGGTATTTGAAATGGTGAAACATTAAGGATCCTGTGCCTGTGATGGACGAGGCATATCCGACGACCGACAACAGGGCTTCTGATACGTCAACTCCAAGGAAATAAGAACCCGTGGCTTAAAGTCGAATTACTTCATCATAGCTTAGGGGCACTGTCCGACCTTCGTCTTTGAAGCTTTATTCCGGGTGAACGTGACCCAACCGCAGTATCGGACTAAACCCATGGAGGCATACGATCAACAGAAGATGTGTGAATTGTCCTTTGAGGGCTTAAAATTCCTGCTACAAACACCAGTTAAATGTGGAACAGCCAAAGTTCCTTGTGACTATAAAAGCAAGATATAAAGAATATACCCCTTATTCTAAGAGTTCTCCAAGTCTCTCTGATCTTGGCCTGGCCATCCCCCGAAAATATTCCTTTTAAAACGCAAAACTAAACTTCTCACAAGTAACCTCGCCTGCATCGGAAAAGAAAACGACTTCAAGAGAAATTCACTTAAACTGTGTAAGTATCAGAATCTAGCTACTAGAACTCAAAGCTGCTAACTGCGGCTCGTCATCATACACTAGACTTGAGTCTGAGATATGACCACGGGTGACACAAAACGAAGAACCGTTTACAAAGGCTTACTGTCTTAACTCCTGTTCTCCAGGCAGAGGTTGAAGTGGTGGTACAGCTCTTTGCCTCAGTCGAGTGATTTTGTCTTTCTCTGTTCATATTTCAATAAGTCCGTCCCTTAAACAGCTTTGTGACTTGGCCTTGTACGCTGGGGTCATATGTCTGTTGACCCATTAAGGGGATCAGGTCATGTTTTGATCGCAGGGAGATTTTGCTTTTGAAAACAGCCCCTAGAATTATTTGCTTGGCAGAAGTTTTAATGTACAAAATATTTCAATGAACTGCACACTAGCTGTGAGCTTTGAGTTCCCGGTGAGAATAACTGGACCGATGCAAGAGGAGAACCAACACGAACACATTTAATAACTTACAGTCTGCTGTTAATCTCGTCACGAATAAAGAAGCCCGTTTTGCAGATCCGGTCAGGTATTTGTCTCCACCCAGCCTCAGCTACCAATCACGTCGGTAGTAGACATGGGTAAGTGATAGAGCTGTCTCGCAAAACCTCCGATTTTAATTAGGAAGACAACTTTGCAAGACGACTTTGCAGTAAACTTTGCCGTAAAATCAGTCAAAGGCCAGTGTCGAATCAAAGCTAAAGCGATCAAAGTCAGGCGTTTGAGTTTTGTAAGTGATATATCCGGGTGCTACAGCTTTTCTGTTTACATAGCCAAGAAAATAGCTCACCGTTTCATGGAGTGACATTACTGAATGACGAACAGATATTTGTTCTGAAAATGTGTTCCACCGCAAGATTCAAAGCTGTCACTTTTTCGTAAAGGGAGGATTGTCACGGATGGTGTTAGTGAAGATGGCAACCTTTTTCACCTTGCTTATTCCTCTATTTATTAGTGAAGATACTGAGGGCAAATTGAACTCCAAGAATTGCGTTGCTAAATTGCGTTGGTTTGTCTATGTTCTACTGAGAACGCCTATGTCGCATTAGTCCTCTGGTCAAGGTCAACTTACTTTAGTCCATCCATGCTGGCTTAGTGTTATTTAGTTATGCTTTGAAATGAACCAATACGCCTCTCGGTATATGCACACCATTGTCGCTTTTGCCTAGAGAGTCCACAAACTGAGCTACTGTCTCAATTCGGTCCAATTGGGATTTTCAAAAACAAGCCCAAAGTTATCGGTTCAAACGGTTTCCAAGTCAATATTTAGTGAGGTTGAGTGTCATGGCCATTTTGTCATAAAAACAGTGTGCGTCGTCCTGCCCTCAAGCGTTGTTGAATTTCTGGTTAGGTCACCGAAGACGGAAACATGTTGAATTATAATCGTTGCTGGTTAAAACTGATGCTCAAGAATACTGCACCAGGTCTTATTCAGCTTCAGTCTGTGAATTTCCTGTAAGGTAAAGGTTACGCATTCTTTTATATAATCTACGGCACTGATTGTAGTAGTGCTTCCAGCCACAAAGTCCGACGCTCGAACCCTTCTCATGCAATGTACACCGATTTATCCTACCCCCGGTTTTTATGCGATTCCGGTATTAAAAGCAGCTGGTTTTGGTGGCAGAAACATTTTTAGACGGACTATGTGATCTACACGAAAGCATTTTAGTTGTTAAGGAGTTGTATGAAGAAGGCTCTGTTTAAATCACTCAATAAGGCTCAGCCGGTTTAGTTGACTTTTTTACTGACACACCGTTAGCTGGCGTGGTTCAAACGGCGATCACGTGGCCGTTGTTGCTGCTCTATTTCATCGAAAGACTTTCGGGAGAGTCGGTACAACATATGAAATATAGCAGCCCACGTGGTTTGTTGCAGTCATTTGACTTGGAATACCGTGGTTTTGTCAAATTAGCCTTGCCACACTGGTCATAAATTTGTGCGAGCTAGCTGACAGGAAAGATTGCCTAATGGCTTAATAATTATTTAGCTCCATACTTGTGATCTTGCTTCCGTCACATATTCTTAAATGCCACGCTCAAAAATATCCAAGTATCTTTCCCATTTCTGTGGACAAGTGTGGCAAAAAACGATAGATGAGTGTGTTTTCGGAAGAATTTCGTAGCCACATAACTGCTATACCCATTGTAACCATTTTAGATTCTCATAATAACAAAGAACTACTGGAGAAAGGAAGAATACCCTTCGGTGCAGAGTCCTTTGCCTAATTACATGAAATAAACGGTTACACGCTGTTGGATATGAACGTAAAAATCTCATTTGCACAGAGGTTTTGAAAAATAAACATTCTCAAGCGTCCTCTTCAACTGTCCTGGACGTTCTTCGATAATGAACAATAATGGACAAGCACTGTAAAGCCACTCCATAATTTTCGTACTAACCTTCCATCAGATGGGCTTACGGAGCGTTGACACTTGACCAGACACGAATTGCATGTTTCCTCAGTGGCATACATCGTTACACTAGGTTCAAGTAGAGGAATAAGGTACACAGCGATTGAACATTTCATCTGAGAAGTCGTCACCAGAGGAGCCAGGCAACACGTGACTGGGTGATGTGGAATCCGTGACTGGAGAACCAGAGAGGTTATATCCTGACTAACTGCAAGCTACTCACGCTGCTGCTGCCGACCGGTTTAGCCCCCAACTACTAACTGGGAGATCGAAGTTTCGAACCTTCCAAATGATCCATGAAATGTTTACCACTGGTGAGTTCCAGCAGGAATAAAACAACTTTACTGTGCTGATTGACCTTTGGTCATGGGTTTACTTTATCTGAAGAATGAAATCTGCACTGCGAAAATCGCAAAATCTCCTGATGCTACCCAAAAATTATAAAATTGCCTCAGTAAGTGCCATCAAAATACGCTCATGTCGGTTGAATTTCCTCTGAACAAAGGTATTTTTCCTATTTCATCCAATGCTTTTTAACTACAACGGTAAGTACTGGGAATTTTTTAGAGTTCGTCCTGCATAGCCTATCTGATTTCCACAATGTTCTCTTTGGCCGAATTAGGGCAGTCCAG
This sequence comes from Opisthorchis felineus, assembly GCA_004794785.1. NCBI lineage: Eukaryota > Metazoa > Platyhelminthes > Trematoda > Opisthorchiida > Opisthorchiidae > Opisthorchis > Opisthorchis felineus. The sequence continues at coordinate 400,650 of SJOL01009743.1, read as the reverse complement.
AATCTCCCGCCAACAGAAAACTAATCAGTAGACAATAAATCACACAAAAGGCAGTTGTATTCATCGCAATAACGGACAGTAACCGTTTTTTATCTGGTTCCATCTTCTTCCAAAACCACTAGACGGTATGGCTTAGCAAGAACCTTGGTCTCACCTTACTCTGGGAGGGCTCACAGCAGCTACACCTACGTGATAGCTGCTGAACCTAGAGAGGTATAAACAGGTTAGACCACCGTAGACACCAGAAAAAAGATATTCATTTTTAAGTTTCCGCTGGCCTTCATATCGTTAGGTGGATGGTGATCGGCGCATTCTTGTCTAGCCTGTATTTTACCGAGAATTTGATGCGCTGCAGGAATATTACATGTACATGCATTACATATTACATGTACGACTGACAAACTCCGATGCTGGCAAAAATGATTCTGGTGCTGCTGATGCTGTTCTTGTCTTATTGCAAACGTCCCAGTTTCGAATATGGGTAAGTTGCGAACCCAACTGTAACAAATTGAAGAACTTTGCTTTAAACCTTAATAACTTCAGAGACAAAGTCCCGTTGATATCAATATCCACTGAATTCAAGTGGCACCGTTCTCATGAGTACAGAGTGACCGAAAAGGCAAATATCTGTTAACTAGCCTGCTCCCAAGCGAAACAATTCCAGTTTTATGCACTAAAGTGTGTTTTCCTTGTGAAGTTCACACGTTTTTATATTCAAAACCACAATCTGCTCCTTACTCCCTATTGCGTATGGTTGGGAATATTGGATATTTTGCTTTTAATACATCCGCGTACTAGAAGTTTTTAAACACTGGCGGCAAAGGCGAATTCGCCGGTTCTATAAAATATTTAACTCAATAACTAGAGGATGACGCTTCAGTACAACTTTGCCCAGGTAATTAATGCAGTAGCAAACATTCATCCATTTAGTAAATTTGCTCTAAAAACCGGAAACAAGCTATGCAGTACTTTACTGGCTCCGCCGTGCCGGGAAATGGCGTAGCCAAACGGAAGAGTAGCTGAGGACCCGAAACTGCACCGTCACGTTATTTTCGATGGATTTAAATCTCATCCTTGCACACTACATCCGGCGCTAGGATGGCAATTACATCTCACTCATCGCAAGCCAAGCTTGTGCTCCTAGTCCGTAGGCAGCAAAATTGCGAGATATCTGTGGAGCGGGTACACTCTATTAAATTAGACAGTCACCTTAAAATAAAGCAGTATTCCTGACAATTTTCGACGCAATGCCTAGCTCGTAAAAAACACCAAAAGTATGGATTTACCCTTGAAGGTTAAATCACTGGCTGTTACTACGGTTAGTGTATTCGGGTTGGGTTTGTGCTTGTGTTTGACGATAGCTGTTCAACGTTTGGCAAACTAAATGCCGCCACATTTTTCGGTAAAAAAAATTACAACACTCTGGGATGAACGGAACAATTTGTAGCGAAAACGTAGTTCTCTGTCAGCTAATGACATCAAATTATTCGATGCTTGAAAGCAACCGAAATTAGTCGTTTTGCTACAATATATTTATGCCAGTTGCTTCTTAAGTCACATATTTTGGTTGTCGGCCGGAACTATTTTCACAATCAAAGTTTTGTAATTCCGCCCACACACCCGTCAAACAATACGTCAGATAGTTACAATTTAAAACCTGATATAATGAAAATCAGTAATTGTCAGAAAGTCACGAAAACCCTCTCGATGGTATGTGATTGGTATGAGACATTTCGTAGTGTTCAGAATAAGCTGCAAATAGCGGGAAATATGTGCACAGAAGAACAAAAGCTACACAGAATGATACGAATTTGCGCATTCTTTGCTCTCATCACAGCAAACTATCGGAAATTCAACCAATGCTGTATATAGACTGAAAATTGTTTCCACACCAATGAAAACCACATTTAGACCAGCTTCTCGTCCACTGAAACAAGCAACCACAACAAGCTGACCCTATGTAAGTACGGTAAGATGACACAAAACCTCTAAGTGTGCTACAACATCCGCACAGAAAACATCCACAAAACGACCGTTACAAATGGCCGAAAAAGCGCAACGAACACTGTTTACGCGAGCTGTATAAGCACTAGTGATTTCAACTGTGATTTCAAGGATATTTAGATGAGCAAGTGGGTGAGCCAATGGATATGAGCATGATAGTATCAATGACGAAAACACAGTTGTATGGAAAATGAATTGGCTCAACATTGTTAACACAGAGTACAACAGTCGACTGTAAGTGAACCTATATACATTCGTGTAAAAATATCCCATGCTAGCACAATAGGCGTGCATTTTTCCAACCTGATTCGGTTGGAAAAAAGGTTGTATTTATATCTACAACGATCAGGAAAAGAGAACCAATGTTAGCATTCGGGTTGTAAATATCAGGACACAGATATATGGCATATTTTGTAAGCGGTTGTGCAGATATGTCGGCTAGGACCTGCAACAAAAATCATGTAAACCCCTTTGTATCACTGGCTTTATAAAAATGAATGTGGACGTAACAGCTCCAGCGTCATTTTGTTCGGTTATCATGAGTACAAAATTGCGTATAATTCTAACGAACACCACCGTGAAACGGTTGTCATTTACAAGGGATTGTTTGAGAATTACGTTAACATGCTGTTCAACAACGTTCGCTATTGATGGTTAATGATGGAGAGCAAACAGGGGAAATATCAGCGTGGAGCAACCTGCACTGTACAAAAAGAGACTGATCTGTCATACCTCTAGGCTTGATTGTTTCCGATCCAAAACCGGTCGAATTCGGTTATAGTTATTAGTTGTCTGAATAAAATTTGGCAGATCTTATCAGCCTTCTTTGAAACTGCGACTCTCACTAGAACATGGTCTATCGAAGCCAAAGTTTCTTTCAGAAACCTGAGACCACATGTATACAAAACATCAGAATAAACTCATGAAATCCACATTATCATCAACCAGTTCTGCAGCTTACTTGATGAGCCAATTTATAATCAAACACCGTAACTTTAGGCTCATTAGAGTAATACATTAAGAGCACGTAGTGACTGGTAGGTGCAAGCATTTCGGATCGTCTAGTAAGTACCAAGGCCAATTAGCGAGAAAAAAAACCTATAGCTACTTTCAAAACAAATGTTATCACATGAGTGCTGATGAGGTTAACCAAAAAGCTAGAAAGAACCATGACCCACATCCATTGCTGTATGAAGATTACATCAATTTGCTTCTAAACCCCTAGAAGACTTTGCTGGGTTTTTCGCCCTTCAGAACACGTGAATTCCGGTGGCAAAGAAGGATAATAACTGCTGAGATGATCGTCTGTAGCTAGCAGACGTCCGCAAGTCAATTCGGTGTCTTGGAAAAGATAATTTTGGACCCCACAAGGCAGGCAATCTCCCAGTGTGTTAACGAAACACCTGCTGGCACAGTTGATGGTAACCATATTACATACATCATCCCCTTCACTCTGGTTGCATAATAAACAAAATAACACAGGACATAGCTGTCAAGTTTCTTTCTATTTTATTTACCGTTTATTTTACCAAATTAAGTCACTCTTCACCGGTGCTAAACTAATTACATGCTCAAAGAAAAAGCTCCAGATGGCTAAGTCACCTCGTGACTGTTCTAAACTCTGATAAATAATTCCATACCATACAGTTCAGTATACAGTAATTTTTGGCGTCGCGGTGTTCTATAGGTGCACCGGGATAATTTTTAAAGTGCCCAAAAATTAATCTGTTTAGTACTGCAAAAAATCATCCCACTAGGCTCTGGTTTGGTGCAATTACTGAGCTGAATATGAGGTCAAAACCCTCTCAATGTCTCAGTATAATGTAGTGCTGCATAGTCGCAAAGAAACATTTGAGGTTTTCCATGTTATTGTCAAAACAGTTCTATGCCCAATTAATTTTGAGGTTTCTTTAAAAAAGGAAATTGCCGCTTCTTTCTCATTGGCGAAACATCTTGTGCGCACGAATTTCGTGATAACAACCTACCGCCGATTTGAAGGCATCCGTGTTGCGATTCATATCCTTTTCACCGAAATACAAGTCCCCTTGTAAGCCCCTGGGATAGTCTAGGCATCTCACCTTACTGCACTGGTTCACCTTACTTGAACATAAGAAATTGCCCATTGAGCTGCGCTTGAATGCTTCACTTTGTACGTTTATTAATTTGTCGCCACCTATACATCAATTTTTGCACACAGTGACACCGTAAGTGAGTGATAGTACTGCAGGATTGTGGTAGAATTGTCTTCTGACCTGCCGAACTGAAATTATTGATTGGCGGAGACATATTACAAGTTGCGAGAGATGGTTTTAAATTTCTACGCATATGAACCGAATCACGCAACTGTGAGATAAACAAAATTACACAACCTAAACAGATTAACTTTTCTTGATGATAACGCAGTGTACAATTTGTGATTTATTATCATATGACAACTGACAAATGCTTCATAACCTAAAAAATGTCACTTTCTCAGATTCTTGTTGGCCTTTGGAACTTAACTGTGCCTGAACTTACAGCGGGCAGTTGAGACACTTACGCAGCTATCCTCATGAGAGAGAAGTGGTCTAAGTCTTATTCTAAGCGCATTGCTGTGTAGTGGGGCTAGGCAGTATAGTTTGGAGGCCACGATGTTCCTATGATGTCATCTCATTTGTGGACTAAACTTTGGCAGAAAAATTGACAAACGCAGCAACAGAACAGTTATCAAATAACTTCGTGTGTTGCTGCTCATGCCAGAAGGTGGACAGCTTCTTTTATCATTGTGAGAGAACAAGAGCTACTTGGACCTTGGAAATTAGAAACACTTCCCTGCGTTTGCACTTTGGCCCTCTCCTGAAGCAAAATGTACACCTCTCTGGAATGTACAATGATTGTTTTGAGAATTCTTAATTAATACTTACAGGCTGTTGAAAGTGGCCAAAGAGAATACTGTTAGCTCACTTTCTTCATTTGGTAGTCCAGTTTATTCTGATCCCATCTTATCAACATTCTCTCCTCTACCATACCTATTCGGATACAAAACAGTCACGAATGCTCGCCTTTCCAAAACATTTTGCCTGTTGACAAGCTTTAGCACATAAACAGCTGTAAGATATAACCAAATAGTCACGTTTTGTAAAAACTCTACCACAAAATTAGCAAAAACATACCCCAAGGTAAAGTGTTTCCTTAAGTAGATCGTGACGAACCTGGAATGGCAGTCCAGCTCGGTATTTTTACCTTTAGCATCTTACTAGCAATATGAAAAACATATAGTTTTTTTCAATACGGGCAGTGCATTTCTGTCGATGAGTAGTCAGAAAACTTTCAAGTTGGACTGTTCAAAGGCACCGACGGGGTGGATTCCACTGAACTGTTTAAGTGAATTATATCTTCTTCGCGCCTTGGTTTCACAAGAATGTTTTCCAACACTTGCTACCAAATTCATTAGCCGTTTCATTGCGTGCCGCATTCTTGTTGTGTCATTTAACATTACAAGGACATCCTTGAAATTCTCGAATTCTTTGAGTGCACATCAAGTGCCATAGTTACTGCTCGTTGAAAAATAGCTAGGAACAAGTTAACTTCATCCACTGCGGAAGTTTACACACGGAAACATCTCTTCACTTGTGTTTACGTCACCGAACAGTTTGACAGGACAGCTTTATCTACACTGCTTTATGTTTTCTTGTATCTGATTGCAAGACACAATCTAATCTTAAACAACTTCTTCAGCTTTCTAAAGATGTCCTCAAATTGGATCACACGGCCAAAGTCGATAGCATTCTTTGATGGTTGAGCGGAAAACCTAATCGACGACAGTACAAATTGATCCAAAGTGGAAAATGTGGCGTTAGTTAACCGAAATTACGGGATAGAAGTTTAGTTTGGTATCTAATGAGTCTGTCAATGGAATAATTCAATCATACATTAGTCGGACTGAACAGCTCCGGAATAATTTCACTTCGAAACGGTTTCATTGAGGCATTCATTCCTGATATACGCAACCTGCGATAATTAATTTGGTATAGTTATCTCTTCCTCAAGGAGCAGTTGGTATCCAACCATAATTCTGCAGTTTTTCGGAAGCCTGACATTAAAAGTCACAAACACAGGGCATTTTTTCAGGCCCTGTTTGTGTCATTTTATCCCTCAATGCAAGGCACGCTGTTTTCCTGCAACATATATTTTAAATCCACTGAGCGATCCTTTGTCGTACCCTTAAGGGACCAAGAACGGCTGCAGCCACTAGCTAAATAGACTTTGTTGCTTAGTCCGTGTTTATCTCTATTATAGCGGAGGCTCAGAACCCATTGCGCTGAGTAATGTCCGGTGATGTCGTTATTTATTGCCAGCGCAACTAAACCTTAGGAGTTTTCTGGCACGCCCAGTAATCTGGTAAAACTGAAAATTTCACTGTATGCAAGCTAGAAAACTGGTCGACACTCCAACTTCGGTAGCATCTGTAAAATTGTCCCGAACCAAGTTGGAATCGGACTGATTGAGTTTGTGACTGGTCACAAGAGAGGAACCACATTCACCAGTCAGATGCCCCAAAAATATACAGCGATCATGGAAGAGCAAAGAGAATTCCTACTAACTATTATACTGGAGATATTTAGACAGCGGAGCTTTAACTGTGAGGTCTGGGGGCACAGTGTTTAGCCGCACCCAGATTGGTCGTGTGAGTTTGAGAGAACCTGCACGTAGACAGGCTTGAAAGATTTAACACAGCTGCTGACGAAACACAAGTGCAACTATCGCTGTCACAGTAAAAATCAACCACAAAGTATCGAAAGATTGGTAGACTGGGTGTGTAAAGAGGCGGTAGATCTGGTAGGACCCAGCAAACCTCGTACTGATGATGTTCCCCACGATTTGTGGCGAAACGTTTACAAACAATCGCTAAGCTCGCCGAACAGACCAGCCTGACCTACAACCAAGAACAACAATGCCTACCATCTTACCGGTAAATTCAGGCTTTTGAGAGTATCACGAGATAGTTACAAGTATTTTGGGTCGGGTGCCGATTTTGGCAAATACGCTCATTTGCATATCAATTTGGTTTCCACAATAGATTCAGCTAAATCTCTCGTCTATGATAATCTTCATATAAATGTGCTGCACAAAGGCCACCTGATGTTTCCATTGGTATGATATTCGAGATATCGCACTATATTCTCATATAGTAAACTAATCACAGTGTTGCTGGGTGCTCTTCGACAGCCTATGACTGGTTTCAAATTAGTTGGGGTCATCAGGTAGGCGCAGTCCTCTAGTTTGCGTCAACCTTATGTTCCACTTGGACCCAAATTAGACTGATTTCGACAAATACACTCATTTGCAAATCAATTTGGTTTTCACGGGAGACTCAAGTGAGTCTCTCGTTTATGATATTCGGATGCACAAAAAGCAGGGTTTGACATAAGCGAGCGTACGGCGAAACATGCTGGTATGATAGTTGTCAAGTGAATAAGAACACACAGGCGATAGGCAATGATCGGCGGCCTTCTTTGGACTGGCAATTGTAGCAAGGTGGAATCACCAAACGGGAGGCTAACACAACAGAAATTTTACTTTAGAATGCTGACGCATGACTGAAGTACACGGGTTAGTTTAATGGAGATGTGTTCCAATCTGTTAAATAAATGGCCCAAAGAAGGCAAGACTCATCCAGTATTGGGGAAAGTATTCGTGTTATTGTTAGGCCCGACCTATTATAACTAGATGTTGGAGTCATCGAAAGCGGACTGCATTTGTATGAAAACGGTGATTTGTAAGCATATGTATGAGAGCACATGAGTTAGTACATGAGGCCTGACGAAATGAAAAGTTCAGATAGACTTCTTAATTTCGTCCGAGTTGGAAAGGAGGAGATCCTGCCACCTTAATGATTTTTGATTCCGTTCATTTCATTGAGTGGAGAGTCGTCGGTTGATAAATGCGCACGCACACAGAATTCTTTGACAATTACTCAAAAATGTAACGCTAGCTGGAATGAGATTCCTTGCTCCCACTGTAGTAACTCAATCTACTCATGGATAGTCGGACATTTCCTGTTTTTCATTGAGTGCAGCACCCGATTCCGAGTCTTAATTTGCCCTCGTCACTCAATTGATTGTAAGTATTCGTGTCTTTGGCGTATTACGAAAATTCCTGTACTTTGGAAGAAAACACATTACGACGGTGTAATTTGCTGGAAACGCACTTTCACAGAGAAGACGCGAGTCATCTAATACTTTAGAAAATATGGCGGAAGAGGTCATACAAATACGTGATTTTCTGCTGCTTTTCGGTCCCCTCTACATGACATGGAAAAGGTAACTTTAGGTCTCATGTGTCCGAACCATTCAACATGCCAGTTTGCTCCGTCCCTAACACTTGTGACCCTACAAACTCATAGACAACCGAAGTGACCTTTGGATTCAGCCGTCGTTTTTCTGGATGCACTCTGGCCCCACGGTGAGGCCCGAATTCGACGGTCACGCCTCAGAATTATCGACGTTGAAGTTTGAACATTGATATGCGCTTTGTTCGGACTGAATTTTTGGTATGTACAGTGTTTGCTAACGCCGTAATCGTATCTCTTAAGGACTTAGAATAAAGCGAATTCCAAACAGATAAATCGTGTTATCTGTATGAACAAAACGGGTCAATGAAATTGCTTTTGGTTTGATGAATTGAGTTGTTGTACCGTTATTGATCACTAAACCCGCGATGATACCGGAAACATTTGGAGCGATCGTCACGCAAACATTTTTCAAACTTTCATTCGGAGACTCCAATTTATCCTCGCTTTATTCGCATGAATCACTCACTTTGAGTTTTGTATTCCCTCGATCTGTACTGAGCAGAAGCGCTCGAAAAAAACTAATGTCCGTCTATCTGTGTTCTGACTTTTACATTGTGCATTCATTTTACGTTATTACATATTAAATATATAATATATATAATACTGCATATATTTACATAAATTTGGGGCTTAGGTGTAATCTCGCACCCGTTAAACGACCTCAGTTTTGATAGAGTAATTTGTCTTAAGTTACTGCTGGTTGTATGTCACTTCACTACCTGTGACCGACTGGACTAAGCCATAACGGCATGATACATTCTATCGAGCAAAAATAATATTAATCATTCAGCTGTAACGTCCTTTCGGTTCCTAGCCACGATGTCACCTGAAAGAAGCATGCGGGCCAAGATTGCAATGAGGCTAACCAAACCCAGAGAAGAGAAGTCGAGATGCCTGCGCGGAGTTCGAGGCACGGACCTTCCTGCCAGTAAGTTCGCGCCTTAACCACTAAGCCGTTTTGAACTCCATCAATCAGATCGTCTTCAGCTGCAAAACACGACCATTTATTGCAATCTGACAAATATTGAAAGTGGAAGATACTGAACCCTTAGTGACTTGGAGGACAATATGGTCATCTTATACATGTACTGCAGAGTGTCCCACAGTAGCACTAACTGCCACCCACCTAATAAGTGTAGAATGACACAGTTTGGTGGGGTTGTGTGGGGTGGTAGATAATCAAAGTAGGCTTGCTTCCATACTACCCATAAGGTCGATGAAGTATATCGTAATCGGGGACATCAGATGGAATTCAGCCGAATCTCTAGTCAGTACAAGGTTCATTCGAAAATGCGTGCTTTTTTTGCGACATTGGCGGGTGTTCAATCTTCCAAGCCAAAGTGTGCGCCTGCTCTTAACACTTTTTGGCTGCGCCGACACACACTGATACCAGTCCACTGTTGACATTTTCATCGGGACCGATCAGGTCAAGTGTAAGTTTGGCCATTATTAGGTGAAGCAGCCCACTTCGTCTCCTATTCGTTACAGGTCGTAAATGCGAAGCTTGCCAGCACCCAGTTACCGGCGTTTGTCTGGAGCTCTCTGGCAGGGAGCAAATGACAGCAAAAAAGTGCTCATCAATAGCACAGTTAGACTGGCGGTTAAACAAACCGAATCCGATTTGGCATCTGACGACAGATGTCAAGGGGGAGACGGCATAACTGTAGTCAGAGTTGAAGAAGATTTTGCAGAAGCCCCCAAGTGAAAGAGGCCATGGTGTTTCTATAACGGTAGTAATATGAACAGTGATCCACCAACCATATTGCACCCCTTCACTGCACATCGATCCACCGACGATGTTTCCTCGATTGGTGATAAACCGTTTTTAATCTAACTACCCAGCTTGGCGGGAGAACAATACATGCAAACTGAGCTACTAATGCTTTTCACAGTAGCAAGCATTTGATGGTTTTAATTCCAAAAAAAGACGTTTGCAAATAACCTCAAGCA
>SJOL01009743.1:235009-378291 GCA_004794785.1 Opisthorchis felineus | reverse complement strand
TCTTCGACAGCCCACGACCGGTTTCGCCCTTCTTGGGGCTCATCAGGTAGGCGCAGTCCCCGAGTTTCCGTCAACCTTATGTTCTACTTGAAACCAAATTGCACGAAATTGGCGAAATACACTCATCTGCAAACAAATTTGGTTTTGCGAGAGACTCACCTGGAACCCAGCTGAATCTCTCGTTTGTGATGTTTCCAGGCAACTGAATGTGCTGCCTGGAAACAGCACAAATGAGAGATTCAGCTGGGTTCCAGGTGAGTCTCTCGCAAAACCAAATTTGTTTGCAAATGAGTGTGTTTCGCCAATTTCGTGCAATTTGGTTTCAAGTAGAACATAAGGTTGACGGAAACTCGGGGACCGCGCCTACCTGGTGAGCCCCAAGAAGGGCGAAACCGGTCGTGGGCTGTCGAAGAATTTTCAGCAACCTTATGAGTAGTGCATTACAAACAAATAAATTCCAAGTTTGCCTATCCTCTTCACAGTCCAGTGGAACGTGTCTAGCCGAAACGATGGACTGTTGTGTAGGGATGATTCACCTGGTCTCTGTGGGGTGTCCGAAGTTTGGAACACAGACAGGACAATGTGCCGCTGAATTTCTCCACACTATGCTGCAAGGCCGGGCAGACATCTTAATAATGACGGAACAGAGATATTCAAATCGACTACCGGATGAATCATAGGGAACGGTACGCGGAGTGCCTACTGTCTGAGTGGCAATCCAGACAAGCCATGAATGAAACCCGGTTTTATGTTCATTTTTCGGAGCGGAAGCAATTAATTAAAGTCAGAATGCAAAAGGTGCTCCGGTTGGCCCAATAATTATGCCCTCAGCAGAATGTGAAAGTCACGTGCTAGTTGAGAAATGTAATACCGATTATTCTTTCTTGAAAAGAGCATAAAACAACATGTCATGCTTTTCATCAATCACGCGAACTACAAGTTTCTTCAATTGTATCACGTCGCCGTCGTAAGTTATCCAGCAGTTTTAAGTTCGCCGTCCACCACACGAACTAAATCCCAGCTGGCAACATACAAATCTTCAGTCAGGATAAAACGCAGTTTGCGAGATCCTCATAAACCCATCCATTTTAGGACAACAGTCTCGAGCTTGTGAGCCGAAGTGATGAAAACCAATAATAATATCAGGTCTGCATGATAGTTAGATGTTGTTAAACGTGATACCGCCTGTTTGGTTATCAACCAGCACTAATTACTGCTCAAATAAACACAACCACCGCGGTAACCCCGGCTAGTCAAAACTTGTCGACATTTGCAGTAACACCTAATTCTTCCCGGAACATACGTATCTGGTTTCTTTGCACCATTCAATCTCACATAATCCGAATCACGGCTGCAGTGATGCGTTGTTCGACTTATATCAGCTTATCGTGACTGTGGTTTCATTAAAGCCGCTTTATTTTTCCTCTTGAGTCTCGAGTGCGAGGCAGACCTGCAGATTCAATGCCCATCCTAAATTGTCGATTGGACAACTGAAGTAGCAGCCTTCCCTCTGAATTCCTTGGACAATCTACTTCCCGTTGCCATGGTCCGTCTATAATGCTTAAAAAACGGTGTTTGCCAAGGGAGATCGGTCAGTCATTGTTTGCTTACCCACTCTGACCTCCCAAGTGATCGATATGCGTCCTCGCCTAAACGTGAACAGCTATGACACGTGAAATATTTGACCTGAAACAAGTCATATATACACTGGAGTATTTCAGGATGTCAATCGTTTCGGGTGTCACTCGCATCACTGGTGAGGTCTAGGTCAGGTACCTAAGCAAGGAGTGCATTCATGGGGACTCCGTAGTATCAACTACCGCGCTTTTGAGAACAGGCTCTTTAATTCGCATTTCATACTATAAGAGCAAGTGTTGCACTATGCATAAAACCTGCCAAATTCCGTCGGGCCACTGAATACATAACTATGCGTCTCATGCATTCCAAACCTGACGACTCCAGAATGATTGGACAGTTAACGCATTAACGAGGAAAATGAAGTGACCGTTTTAGCATTTCGTTTGTTAAGTAAACCTGTGCAATCTTGCAGAGTAGGATAATACCAAAACCATGTAATCATATGTTTCAAACCGTTACTACTTGGCAACCTTAAATCCGTTATTCTCATGTAAAATCGCTTCGTTTGTTCTAAATTAAATTGAGTATTAAGGCGACAACCTCACTCGGCTGCACAGTGACATGAGTCAACAACGGTTCCAAGTGTTGTAAAAACTTAGCAAAAGAGCGGATAAGCCACTCCGGGGAATACAGATGTGCCGTGAAACAGTCTACAGGTTCAAAAGTCCGTCGAACAGGAGGACATGGCGAAACTGAACTCAGTCGGAAGAACGAAATACTCAATGTCTTCATGGTTAGAGGCGAAGCGGCCAACGATATTCTGCCCTTATGCATACAACCACAGGGGCCGTTGGTACACGTCGTTTAGCATCCACGTCAGACACAAACTCTTACATACGAAATATCTACACATAGGGAGCGAAAAGCCACATGTTACTGAAATAAAGCATTCTCACATGCATGCCATGCCCTCGATAGATGACACAACGGCCTACAAGGTCCAGCAGATTACTAGACCTGCATTTGGGGCGGCCGGTCATATACATCGGTATCATCTTCCACGTATCACTGATCTTGCTGGACTGCACCACTAACGTCCATGCGTCTCAGCGTCATGCCTTCGCATCCAGTTGATTTTATAAACATATTACTTAATAGGTGACCTGTTCGACGGCTAATAAAAAGTCATAAGATATTCAAACTTACCAATCAGGCAGATAAAACCACAGCTCGTGAACTGCACCACATAGGCACCCTTGGATGAGACAAACGTGCTGACAAGGGCGCAAACGAGGGTTCCGACAGACTAGCGAATAAGAAAATGTGAATGAGGGTTATCGGACATCAGTGCACTGGAATGCGTCGCAAAAATGTACAAGTGCCCTTCCTCTCTGAGAGACCACGCTTCAGAAGATACAACTTTTGCATGTTGTCCTTTGGAACCAAATTAACAATTCTTGATCTTTATAAAAACATGGCTTTAGTCAGTCTCTTAATGTGGACTGTCTAGGGGGGAGGGACACCTGCACATAAAACAGTTGTGCTGCAGGAATAAGACTTACAACTGCACTATACACCAGACCATAGTTTACGGCCATATTCGCCGGTCCAAAAAGACTCCCAGTAGCGGTTGGCATGATCGAAAACACGCCGCTTATGCAGACAAATAGAAGGCAAATCCAGATGCCATAGAATACTTTGAGCGTATCCTCCTCTAAATACTTCAGATGGGGGAAAGTGAACAGGATGAACGACCACATGGCCAACATGCAGCAGGTCGGAATCTGTTGAAGGGACGAAACAATAAGGTTATCAAGCTGTGTTCATCTTAACCAGTGGAAGCAGTATGAGGGCTTGCAATCCAAAATAAACCAACGTAAACGGGACATTCAACTGAGATTTTCCGGCAACAACTTTTTACACGTAAAAATGTTAGGCAAGTGCGCAACTTCTGGGAAAATCCTGGATACTGGACATCTGAAAATACGCAAAATTCACTGCCAAAAGAGACGACGATCAGCAGAACTACAGCGATCGTCCTTTCATAGTCAAAAGAGGATACAGCTGGATTTGGGGACAGCAATCACTTCAGTGGTATGTGATCACTTTTTGTGAACTTGTGATGTCCCCCTCGTCGCATTCTAATTTTTCCGTGTTTGCGTGCACTTTTTGTGTCTAGATTGGTCTGTCGATTTCAGGAATAAAAGTGTCATGATTTTGAGTACCAGATGCCACGATTCGCGTTCCGTTCAAAATCCAATCAGAGTAAAAATGATTGAATATATTTTGGCACGAAAGAAGCCTTTTTTAGCGACTTTCTCCATTCGAGGTGGGGCAACAGATATTAGGGTGTATTTTGTAGATGTCTTGATATCACCCAGATTAGGGATGGAATAGAAACCAACAAGAATCAAACGCTACGTCTCTTGTGCTAGTTAACGCCTAAAAGGTGGAGGAAAATCCACTAAACGATGACAATGATTATCTTGACGACCAGTGTCTTGTCTCCATAAGCTGTCATATTATTTAGTCACAAAACAACCTAGACATGTCGAAGCAAACTATGCGTGCTTTATTGGCTGAAAGAAGGAAACGATATCTGGATATGGGTACCGTAGTTTCGAATTGATTATTTTACCTAGGAATAGTGTTTGGCCAGATGTTCATTACAAGTGCTATTCACTGTTGAGTGCAATAGCCCTTTGGGAGTAATCACGGGAAAATGTATTGAAATATGATGATCACGCTGGAACTACTTCATATGCACCTACAGAGACAATAGTTGGGCCCTAATGACGCAGGGGGGAGGTGCCTTAAGAGATATGACGAAGGACAGTCACAATTCGCCCGACAACCACGTAGGAGAGTCGGTCTAAGGACCACGAACATGGGCATCAAAATCACGTCCGGAGAAAGAATAATGAAATTTGATTGGGCGGATGGCATCGGCTCGTCGTTGAATGATTACTTGTCGGCGCTGAGTAAACAAGATGTAGGATGTGAGCCCATGTGTCGGTATAAGTTGTGCAGCTTCAAAGGGCAAAGTCTTGCTTCAACATTCCCCATCGTGTCACGCTTCACTGAAACTTCGAAATAAGTAGTCGAGTTTGTTGAGCGGTTTACGTGTTTTAGCAGCTGCATACACCGTGACCGTATCATGACAAGTGAAGTCAATGTGCGGACAAAGAAGGGGAGGGCAGCTTTCACTAACTTATTACTTATCGCGCCAAAATCAAATTTCTCTGAAGCTAAATGGGGATGTATGCAAGACAGGTATAAAACCACTCTTGCTTTATGGTTGTGGGACGTCCTACTC
This sequence comes from Opisthorchis felineus, assembly GCA_004794785.1. Taxonomy (NCBI): domain Eukaryota; kingdom Metazoa; phylum Platyhelminthes; class Trematoda; order Opisthorchiida; family Opisthorchiidae; genus Opisthorchis; species Opisthorchis felineus. Next base: position 373,397 of record SJOL01009743.1, on the reverse strand, counting down.
AATCCGGGGACCTTCGACATCCTCAAACTTATTAGAGTTAGTGTCCTTGTAGCACAGCGAAGGTTAGTTGATTGTTGCGAGTAGGCAACAAAGGGGTGCGTAAGCGGGAACTTGGTGACAAATCCAAATCGTTAGAGTAACAGGTTGAACATATCAGATTAGAGTGGTTTGGGGGTGTATTATTCATACCCAGTCACCATCTGTTCAAGGAAGCGCTGTTTTCTCTTCCAAGCGATTGTTCGCGAAAGGTTCCCGGAGAACGGACTATTAAATGGCAACATGAAATGAAAGGTTGTGGGATCTTCACACCTTCCTCGCTGGGGCTGAAGGGGTCCTGCTTCCGCATAGTTGAAAACCCTGCAGGACATGGCATGCAACCGATCCCAGTGGCGCGAGTGCTTCCATTTTCAAGCCGGACTGACTAGCTAAAGATCACCTATAGTGCGCTGACGATGTATCGGTTGAACTTCGCAAAAGACGTTTGGTCAGTCCTGCTGAGGGCAATCTAATTCGACATGGTGATCATATGTGTTTATTTTAAAGCTGCCCAAAGGTGTAGGTACATTATTCATGATCGTATTTCCGAAGGATATGGAGCTTCCTTCAACCTAGTCCCTACCTTCCTCTTTGCTTAGTCTTTTTTCCAGTTTAACACCAGGATGCACTACTGATGTGTTGCTGTCAGTGATGGTAACGACGATGATGATGGTAATCAGGAGAGCGACTTGATGGCAACGTAATCTGTGACATTTTGGAATGAAAACAAAATTGAGACGATTTTTTCCCCCAGAAAGATTAAACTTGATATTCAGGCGAAAAGAGACCATTGGCTTTGAAAGTGGGATGTGAGGGAACGGAAACTTAATGTCCTCAAGGATTCTGATTGGCTGACCCGCTTAAACACAGCTTATGGGGTCCCTATATGCATAAAATGAGTGACGGTTTGAGAACCGCCCCTCTGTTTATGGGCTGTAAAATTGGAAATAAACGCTATTCCAGTCGTTCAGTACATACAGATTCATCACACTGATGGGTTCAGTTTTCAGTATATGGACGACATCTGAGTTAAGCCACTCAATGAAAGCTGCTGAACCTGACCAAAGTTAAGACAGTTGCTCTAAAACACTGTTCATTGCAACCATTGTTTGATCGGAAGCGAATTCGTCCGTAAGTCACGGATTCTGAATTGGTAGTGCTAACCTGATGAACAAATCAACATTTCAACCTCGACAGACGCTCGAAAAATCGTGCCTGTTTCACGATTACCACCTGAATACGATTGCTACCTCCCTTTGAAACCCCACTAAATCGGTGTTATGCAACCAAATAAGCGGATTGAATTAGCGAAATGCACTCATTTGCAAACCAATTTGGTTTTGCGGGAAACTCACCTGGAACCCAGCTGAAATGAATTAGGCTTTTGAATTAAGCAATTTTGAGAACTTGTTACGTGTGCATCTGCCTGATTAATTCTGCTTTATGGGTGTGAAAACTCGTTTCTCGACTCCTAAAGTTGTGTACACGTACATTTGCCAGGCAAAGGAAAACAGGCCATAACGCAAAAGAGGTAGAACCCTTTCTTTACCTTGAACGAAATTCTATCCACAATTGCCCCCCACATCATCCGTCCGCCAGAATTGAACAGTGCCGAAATAGTGGCGACAGCAGAAAGAGCACGATCGTCGGAAATATAGGTCTGCCCAAAATACTGAAAACAAGTAAGAGAACAGCAATATTACTGGAGTCGATAAAACAGAGACTACTGAGTGCTGCAAGTGTAGGTCCAGGAACATGACTCACTTTATAGGCTGAGGTTATGATCGTAATTGGAATGATATCACAAAACATGACAATCCACAATAGGTAAAAATCACGATGTCGAAGAACCTGGGACGGCACAAGATTGTCTTCCCTACAATAGAAAGCAAATCCGATAAAGTGTGTTCCAATCGAACGATACGTGCTGATGGAAATGAATGTGCATATGGTATAGTTTGCATTCTCCGGCTACCCCGGTTGGAGACGCTGATACAAGAAAGGCTATCCTTATACGTGAGCACGTAATGTGGATGTTTTTAACTAATGCTTACTAAGCACATACGTACGTACATACGTATATCTTGAAACAAGCAGCTGCCCACCGCAAGCCCCGATCTTAAATTGGCCAAAGGATGAGGCGCCATTATCCAGGATAAAATGCATGTATTCCTAAAGAATGGCCGGAATATTTTACACCTGACAAAAGAGTCCATCACACCGCAACAGGTAACTTCACACCTCAACTGCGTGGTCTCAATAAAGTCCATCCAGCCATGAAGTGATAGTATCCCACCGTTTGATGACGAAACGTTTTCAAGCTAATTGTCAAGGGGAATTGTCAGGGAACGGATCAGGCGATACGCGATCAACTGCCACGCTCAGCTTGCCTAATTCTACCCATGCAAATAAACAAAAAGCTAACCACTGATTGGACGATATCGTGAAACTAGTCACTTACAGCTAGCGGTGACAATACCAAGGTTTTTAGAGACCAGCCGATTGATCCCAAAGTATGGATATGAAAAATGAGGGAGTTTCGGTAATTGCTGCCTGTCTAAATGGAACAATGGACTTTTTATGTGAACTGGCAGAGCAAGCTAATGTGTGTCTTCCGATCCCGATGAAGATTTTGGAGGTGTCGCTCCACTTGCGTACAGAAAATGTTAGTTCGAATACTGCAACTATTCATATGGACAATTTGACGGCAGCCCGGTGAGTCCGGTTCCAGCAGGCAGGAAAAAACGTTTGGTCAAGTCCAAATTTACTTTCTGTTCTAAACTACATGTGTACGATGCCCTTGTTTAGCCAAGGACATGGGAAACATTTCGGAGTTTTTTGAAGATTGAATATGGCTCCAAATTAAATGCGCGTGATCTACGAAGATTGATTAATGGATATTTTACTCACAGCGAGAGAAGATAACTTGGCTAACAGCAGTGTTTAAGGGAACCCACGCATGTTTTCATAGTTTCAGACTACTAGACTACAAGCGCAGACTCATTCGAACAGTGATCATTGGAGCACATTGAACTGTATCCAGAATAAACTACAACTGTTAACCTAGGACAGGACAGATACTCCGTGCGGCTCATCAAATGAGACAGCTAACACAGAGTAAATGAGATAGTTTCAAAAAGCCTATACATTTGGCCTGCGTTATCACATGCACATTTACTGTGTTACAACGCGCCCGAACTGATGGTTAACAGCTGCATCCGGAGACTGCCTTCTGTCATAAGAAAATTTCCGCTAGCAGCATATATATATATATATAGGTGAGAGTTTCATTGGAAGAACCGATGCCTGTCTCATCTTCAGGAGGAAGAAACCTGTTGATTTGGGTAGGAAACTGGGCTTCAAACCTTTATCAAAAACTGGTTGTCAAACGAAAGTTCCCAGCATCCAACATCTTGACACACCATTCTGTTAACTTGGCGTTCTATTTCACCACCCTACCCCGTTAAGCAGAGCGGTTTTCTACCGATAGACTAAAACCTAGACTGCGCGTTCGGAAACAGCTGTTCGTTTTTCCTTGTCAGGTCGCCGTCGACACAGTGAGTGAAAGCACATGAAATTCGCCTGCGTCCTGTTTGTTTTCCCTCATCCGACATTTGCCACGTGCATTGGTTCCCCTTGTTATTAGTCATTTGGTACTGAACATCCAATAGGTAGTGGTCTTATATACAAATATCCATTTCTGTCTGTGTTGCTCGACTTACCGGGGGCATATAACTGCTTTAAATCGTTTGGATGATTTTGTTTGGTTAAGCCACTATAAGGTAATAAAGAAAACGCGTCGAACAAAACATAGCTCACCGAATGGGATCGGACTGTCCTTTGGTGGATTCCAAATTGGTTTTCGAACTAATCGATAAATGCAAAACAAAACTTTCATGTAACTACCCAATTAATTTCGTTGCGATGAGTATTATATTCTTTACACCGTCCAGGTTTACAAAGTGGAGATAAAATGAGGGCAGAAGACCAGGAATACCTGAGGTCCATATTAGTGTTACTTGTGTGACCTCATGTGAGGCGAACGAAGTTTAAGAATGTCAGTGTCACCTAATGTGTACTGGAACGGTAGAATGAAATAATGACAGTCTGTCCTTGGGTTCACTAAGAATAGTCAATGGCTGAGCAGGTGTACGAGAAAAAAGATATAGGAAGAAACTGGAATGAACTGTAAATGAATGCAGCTTCAAGGAGGCCACATACATAACAGCAAAAGGCAGTAGTGTTTGAATGTTTATCTATGAACAAGCCGTGAACAAAAATTCAAAGTGAATTCAACACACCCAGAAATAAAGCTGGCGTTCAAATGCGCACCTATTCAATCATCAGGTTCACCACGATGGTCTTCCGGCAATAACATTGTTCTCCATATCCGATTAGCAAGGTGTATATCTAGAACAACCACATTTAAATGCCCGTAGACGCTACACATTAAGGATAGTAGTCCTTCTCTATATCCAACATTAAACGGTGACTAAACCACTCAAGCAGAAAGCCAAGGATTGACTTTCTGGATAATCTATTTGGGGCGGAAGATTAAATTGTAACATCTCGAGTGTTAGCCCCCACATTTGAAGTACATTGTCGCTTTAAAATCGGCCGCAGAGGAATTACTGCGTTGCCGATCCAAGCGGATAAGTTGATAAGCAAAACTCTTCAGTGATGAATTGGCTCTTCACGTCAAGTTTATCCAGCATATCCATGTTATCTACCCTCATTCCGATTATGTGTTCAATCACGAGGGCATAACAGTTGTGCCCTGACTGTTTCGGGATAAAAGATTATCTGAAGGTTTAGGAAATATTCTGGGCTGACTGGCCAGTCAACTCCAAATACACGCGTGGGGATTATCATGTTGACCTCGCAAGCCTCCGTATTGGAGCGCAGCGCTATACTATATGCAGAGGGTGAACTCACGCCGCAGTGCAACACATGCGTAACGTGATTCTGGGATAGACTGGTTGGCTTACGAAGTCCCGACCAGCCCTCAAGGATAGCATCATTATTACCAGGCCACTGGAGTAGAAGTTTACCGGACTTTGGTTAGAAAGATGAGGTTGGCAGCTTGTAAGTGCCAGTCAACTGTTCACGTGATCAGCCCCGAAATTGCCCACATGATGATCTTCAGTGGGAATAATAGGCCCCCTATAACCTCATCTCTCAGGATCCGACGGATTTATCATGGAGCAAGTGTCCCTCCCGTTAGCCGTCAACACGCTCTCTTTGAAATTTGCTCATCAAAATAATTGTGAAATGTACGCTTGTATCCTAGATACTCTTACGAAATTACTAGCGATATTACGTTAGTAGGAATATTTTCCCAGTGCAGTCTTTTTCTGGCAGCTAAAGACTGACAGTTCAACTTTGCCAAGCACGTTCTAATCAAGACTAGAAATAAACTGACCGCGTTCAAGGTGGCTGCTGAAGTTTCTAAAGATTGGTAAAAGTAACACGTCTCATACACAGCCGAACGCTGTGTATGACGCTGCAGTTATTGTTTTCAATCATTTCTAGGAAAGCACATGTTTTCAGCGATATTCTGAAACTCGACGTGGTTAGTTTTGAGGAAGCCGCTATTGGAGCCCCGCATAATGGCACACACATGTAGACTCGGTTTAATACCGTACGTTTACAGTTTATAGTTTACAATATTATCCCCATGCGAATATACTGTTTCAACCATTTGTCCCGTCAACCACCAAACACCAGCAGTCTCCGTAATTATTGACTCGCTACAATGTACCGTTTCCAGAAAACGACGACATACTGAATAATCCGGGAGTTTCCGTATGGTAAATGCAGGTTAAAGTTAGACTGGACAATGCGTTTAAAGTCACCCATTCATTTCTTACGGGATATCCCTCCTTTGGTGATTTTTGAGGAAAAATCTAAGTATTAAATGGCAACCACGAATTCAGCTGAAGCGTAACTGAGGGGACAAAAAAAAAGACCCAACAACTGAATCAGTTGATTTCCTGAGTGAGCACACAAAGGCTTTACCTTTCCAAAGACATGTTCCATTATGTTCAGCAACGGGTCTATGTAATTTCGCCACATCCCTTTCGAAGAATTTGGAAGCTTCACTAATTTTTGTAGGTGTCGTTTTAAGAACTCTACTGTTCTTCAGCACAAGTCTTAGGTGTAATTTCTTTCAGAAAATTGGAGTGGATTCGTTCATATCCAGCTAGATCAGTTGCAGTAGTTTTACCTAGTGACTTACTGCGTTGGGAGATTCTTCAACTGTTTAACTTCTTAGCAGCTGGCGGCGGACGTTGCTAGGAGTTTTGGATCTTTGAGACAGCCATTGATGGCTGTAAAAGTCCATGCACCTAATTTCGCACCTCAACTATACCGCGTTTTCCTGTAGGAGTGTTCACGGCATCAGGTTTTGGTTGTTGGTGTCGTATTCCAACTATCCTTCTATTCAGCCTGGATTCTAAGTACTCGATATTACGCTCCTCAGAACAAAAATTGGGGCCCGGGTTCTGACCAACAGTAATTACCTTGAAACTGACGGAACCCTTCGTCCCATCCAAATGGCTTTTCATCCGATGGGAGGATGTTATTTCCCGGAGTGTTCTTCGTAATCCTCTGTGTGCGTCATGATTGGCCGGGCAGAAAATGTTTGTGATTCCTCCAATTAGCAAGGTCTCTATCCCTCGCCCTGAGGAATGTCTGCTTATCGTCTGGATTTATGGCGTTGTCGATACCGTAATAAGCAATCTTTCAGAGCTCAGGAGCGCAGCTTATAGTTTTTTTTTGCTTTAGGATTTCAAAAATATACCCAACTGTGGAGGCACCGTTACTAAGGAATTTTGCTGTGTACTGGTCTGTACGTTATAACCCATCGTGTAATACTGTCGCTTACTGTTTACGCTTATTGCATCGGGTATTGAAAGGACTTTTTTCGCAGAATTTCAACTTTGCTCCGTTATGGCATCCTTCCGGGATAAAAGTGCCGTGTGCCTTGCAGAAAGTATGGGATTGCAATATCACCAGGCTGTCTACACCTAGAAACGAGCAATCGACTTTACACTCAGGTTGTTTTGACTGCAGGTTAGCCCTCTTCATAGAAGACCGAGACCAGCCTTTACAGACGGTAGCTGGATGAAGTGCTTCAGGGTTCTAACAAGTTTCCACTCAATTCAGTATTTCCGTTTTGCTTGGAATCAACGGACAATTCTTTTGCCAGTATGTCCAATGGTGTAGCCATATCTCAGACAGCATAGGATCAGAAGTGAGCAACCGGTTTCTCTCAACTGAGTGGAGGACCTGTGTTTGTCAGCTGGAGAAGTAAAAATGGATATTTTTTATCAGTGCACCTACGACGGTTTAGCAGAGCTAACCAATTAAATTTGGCACGACCGAAAACAAAAACAGAACCCAAAAAAATGTAACTCACCCCGTTTTCTCCATCCGCTGCGCACAGTTGCTGACCTGTAAAGTGTTTGTGAAGAACAGACCACCAGATAGATGTGCACGAAGAATTAGGAGCTTTAATATAGTAAGCCTAGGCGGCATTCCTAATCATATCCAGAGTAACAAGAGTCAACTTACCTCCGCCTGTGCAGACAAAGGTTCTTTCTGTTCATCCAACTCTTGGTCCTCTGGTTTCTCGGTCTATTTCGCATGGAGAGAATGCAGCATATGTAAAAGCAGTTGGCTCAGGACCATATTTCACGGATATGGATTAACAGTTTATTGTGTATGTGGCATCATACTTGGCTGAGCATTTCGGTCTCTGTAGATAAAACAGTTTCAGGCTTTTATTCACATGACATGTTGCCGGTCCTGAGTGAGACATCCGGCCGGCAGGTAATCGCAAAAAAAACTATGGTTTATTCTAGTCACCCATAAATGACACATTCCACATCCTAGGAAATGGAAAGTTCAGTGAAGCCCCTGTCCGATTTTTGGGGGTGAACTGAACTGTTTTCACTACAGTCTGAAAATACCACTTGCAAAGGTCGAAAAAACTTGGTCACGCTTGAGAGTGCACCCATTCAGTGATCAACTAAAGCGACAGACACCAAAGACCAAAATTTTAACGAAGCAGTACGACTGTCCGTCCACTTGTATTCAATGAAAGTAGGTTTGCAGTGCTCCAGATCCCATATGACTCTGAATTTGCTAATCAAACATTTCACTCACAATCAAAGCCGAGACCACACTTTGGTCCCACCTCAATCCACAAACAAAATATGGTAAGAACAAAGTTTTAGGAATAAGTGAAACAGGTTCATTCCTGGCGCGGCAGGAGTCAGCATAAGCAGCGGGTAAAATGCCACAAGTACGCACCCACGGCAAACTATATAAAATAAGAGCATTACCGAAACAACCGACTGGGGCGTTGAAGGTAAACGCAGTCAGTTTCTTCACCACTTCCTTTCATTTTTTGGCTTGGTCTGGGTCAATTCGACTGTTTTTACCAAATAATCCAAATTGATGTAAATTGCGGGAAACTGGAAATCACTTTGAAGGAGAATCACACCGAAAGTTGCGAGGATACAGGTTGCAATAACACTGTGGAAACCAACTGACATTAACTAGTGAATCCGGTGAAAACAGCATACAAAAGGACATTTTCTCAGGGCTCAAAGCTCCGAGAAACGCAAATAACGAGTTTTGGGAAACGTTTAATTATTGCGTTGCACGCATTGGAATTCAGCAGTAAACAAAATGACCTGTGCGTTTAGAAATCAAACAACCCGTCTAGCGGATCCCTTGATCTCTGCAAAACTAAGAGATGGAGTGGGAGACGTGCAGGCATAGATGAGGAGTGAATTCAATGGGGCATCCAAAATACAGTACACAAATTGTTCTTTAGAATCCACGGCCAATGCATAAGATTGCAGAGCATTTTTCTCCAAGCATTTGTTGAAAGATCAAACCACTAACATCACTGTCAAGATTCCACAAAAGATTCTTTGGGAAGTGAGTACCACTATCTGAACAGAGAAGTTACAAAAGTTTACTTTTTCAAGTGAGGTAAAATTAAGTTAGATGTGAAAAAAATTGGTTAGTGAAAAAAATTTTGTGAACGGCTAGAACGGCTTGGTAATGGGTAATTTGGCTAAAGAAACTCTGCAATGTCCTGCGACGTTTGTTTCTTCTAAAAGGGTAAATAGTTTGTCTAACATGTGACAGCACAGATAAAATCGCCGTCGCCTCCCAGCCGTTCATCCCAACGTCCATAACGCGAAAGAACCCATCCTCTTGTAATATGACTCCTGTGGGAAGCATGCCATCAAGTGGACAAAATGGTAGCCATCGCCCTGTTGCACTGTGAAGAGTAAGTCTTTGATGTTTCAGACCGTAACTCCTGATCGACTACATGAGCGACCAAATTTCGACTTCCGTATAGAAAAACAAAAAAACAAAGCAAACTATCCATACAGTGGTGAGTCGAGATAAGCATACATGGTTGCAAGAAAATAACAACATATGGAAGCCAACCGATGGCAAAACGATACACCAATCAGGTTAAATTTACTTGCATCACAACACCAACTAAGGGCCGCTCACCATCGTAGGACGTGGTCTTAGAAGAATGAACCCGACTGTTTGTAGTCCCAACAACAAGCCTCCAAGTAGAAGGAAAACGTTGGGAACACGGTCCAGTAGAACTGGATCAGTGAATTCTCTGTTGTGAAAAAGATGGATGAAAAATAAATAGTGGGAAACACAAGGATTTATCACAGTCGGTCTCCACAGTGACATGCAATATAGCGCAGGTTGGATGTGGCTTTGAGATTGTTTTTCCGGCTTCGACTACAAAGTCAGACAGGACTCAAACGTGATTAAACCAAAGCTTCCTCAGTAGAGGTTTTCCGGGAGAGGCCACTTCCCGGAAAATGCCCATTTTCCTCCTGAAGACTGGTGTTTTGCAGGTCGATTACTTCGTCTAACTCTTCGCTGGAGAAGCGTACATCAGAAGCGTAGGTCGTGGGACAGTTGATGTGAGACTAGTTGTAGATTCCACCTTACTGCTGGGATAGATCCAAAGGAAAAAACCGGGCCTTACCTTGGGTTCCTCAGAGTCTTACATCCACCTCAAGACCCTCACAAATCCGGATATAGAACGGATATGACAGAACAGTACCAGTTCAAGCACTCTTACCCACCCCAAAGGTGATGGTATAATTCATCAACCATGTTGGATAACTTCCTTGGAACCGTAGTTATAGCCAACAGAAGCCAGGCGTACATGCTTAAAAGGTTTTTACAGCAATGTGTCAAATCCTCTGGTCCTCATGGTCAGAGTTTTTAATTCTCTAGCTGTTCTCTATCGCTTTGAACTTACGACTTGCCGCGTTGCACTCCTGTATATATTTAACCTGTGACAAGTGTTCTGATAGCCGTATAACAAACACGTTACATGATTCATGCTGTGGTTAGCATGACCACACAATTCAAACACAACCAGACTTGCTTTTTGTACTTCTCCAAAGGAACTTCAGTTTTGAATGTGTCGGATTCTGATTGTTACTGTGGTATGGTCTTAAATTCACTCTCAAATGCACAGTAAAGTACAGAGATGGTTTTAAAAGCAGTGAGACTGAGGGGAAAAAAGCAAAGCAATCACTACCACAGACCATGCTACCTAGGAAATAATGTGAAATTTGCTTACCTGGTCACGTTGTCCACCTTCACATTATCTGGATTGATGTAAGCAGTTTGAATAGGTGTGAAGATGAGCGCCCCAAGTCCGAAGCCACCCACGACTAGACCACTGACTAGGCCACGCCTCGCAGGAAACCACTATGTTGAAAGAATAGAAAAGCATATACATTATTCTCACCATAATTAGCCCCCAAACAGTAGATCACTTGTTATAAGAAACCTTCTGTTCCGTGAAGAAACGGATCCTAGTGGCAAGACCCTTGAGTATGAATCGTCTTCATAGCAAGAAAGTTTTTAGGAGTGCCATCCCTTTCGAATAAAATGCACTGAACTAAGATTGTTGGGCGTAAGCTTAAATGGGTACTGAAGCTTTGTCAACATATAGTCAGTTGTGTCCGTAAATATGACTACACAAGTCGACCTTTTATAACAGAGCTTGTGGCATCGTCAGTTCTGTGGCGTGCTATCAGCGAACCTCACTGATACCATTCAAATCTGATGACATGTCTACTGTATCCGCTGTCAACTCTACTGCTACCTTAGAGTTCTGGTGACTGGTGAACACCGCTGTCACAAACATAGCAGTAGAGTTAACTGACCGTGGTTCAGGAAAGTGTGTGGCCGGAAGTAAAAGTCGAATCATGTGGCCTAAGATCTCGCTTATCACCCGACTGTCTAGTCAATAGTAATTTCGACCACTGCAGAAAAGGTTATATTGTGTCACTGTACATTCCCTCATTTAAATGAGAAGTTATTTAGTTAACCAAAGTTTGAAATCACCACTCCGCGCACACGACCACCGATCAGGGTTTCTATAAGATAACTTCTTTCAAGGACCTGATTTCATCGATCGAATTTAGTGATGGAAACTAGTGGTGGGAATCGCCGAAGAACAAATCGAGATTCGTAGACAAAAGGGAATATTATGCATGCTCGGCTGAAGACTCCGCAAGCGCATTGTTTATCTTCGGTCAGTGACAGGTGAAACAACCAGAAGCTGTGGCAGAGGGATTTGTATTTTAGATAATAGATTGCCGCCTGTAGGGCATCACAGCTAAATCAAGGAAGTAACTGATGCTATTGATCCACAAGAGACCTCTGATGGCGTCAACTACTTTCGGCCGCACAATAGATATGTTTATTCACCATAGCTGTTGAGCACAGTGCCTTGCTCAAACCTGTGGAAAATTGTGATATTCCGTGAATTCCATGTATCCCTGTGGTGAGGAAACCATCAACTTAACTAATGATTAATTTTACCTTTCAGTGCTGCGAGAGTTCATCAAGTCCATTCAGTCCCGCCGGTCGATATTTGGGAAGATTCAGCAAACTTCCGCTTTGCACTAGAAACATCCCGCAGATGGAACGTATAATAAGCGGACAATCAAGAGATATTTACTTCGAAGTATGAGTGCAGCTCCTGAATTTCTTGTTGTGTTCAGGTCTTTTATACACCATATGCATCTTATGGTGGAAACTTGCATGTTCGTGGGGCTGCTGCATATCAGCGGTGGATAGCTCATGGACAGTTCTCATGAACATCGAACCTCGAAGCGTTTATCTAGTCACTGTGAGCACCTTGGAAGTCTGAGACAAATAATATCAATACGATTACCACAGTAATATCTCCACGAGGAACGAATATGTAGTGTCTCAGTGGTCTTACTATTACACGATGAGGCCGTGTACGACAGTTCTTGTTCTCTCCTGAAGCTTTCAACGCACCGGACACTGGAGTACTGTGAGAAAACAGCGAGAAAATCTCCCCAAGAAAGCAAAAAGAATTACAACCAGGGGCATTTATTCTTCAGCAACATGTTCGCGTCGAAGACAAACCACGTTGAGCGTTAGGCTGAGCTCAATGACTGCGTGGAGAAATGTCTCACCATGTGACCCATATGCCAAACTACGAACCTGATAGAATCAGGAGCGAATACAACGGAAAACAGCTTGGCAAATGAATGGACGAGGTGAAATGCTTAGCGGGAAGATAAGAAAACGACAATGCTGCTAAGAGTTGATTTGTGTAGGCGCACAAATGAACAGAGTTGCGGCCGAGTAAATCCAATAAACAACGATTTCATCAGTCCGTCTAGATAACCTACGCGACGGACAAGGTATATGTAACCATCCACATAGTTTGTCGTCGAGTGATTCAAGCTGGGTCAAATAACCTTAGATGGAATATTGCTCCACAGCGGTACAATTGTTTATCATTGTACAGGATGTTTGAGCATACAATGCAATGCGTAGCTTGAATATTCTGTTTCTGGACAGTACAACCATTACTCAGTGAAAACTAAACTCATAGGTTATCTAGGAGGATGGATTATGTGAAATTTACAGGAAGCACAGAATCGTTGGTCAAGTTTAAATCCTCACCGCCTACGGTACCCATTAGGCAGTTTCTATGTCGTCTTTGATTAAGTGAGTACAATACCCCTGAGCTGTGCTTGGAGGTTTTGTTGAAGGAAATGGATTGAATTCCAACCACAGTTAACTACTTTACTTGTGATTATTAAATCTCGTACTGGATTCAGCATACTAAAAGCTAAAAGAGGAAGGATTTTTAAAACCCACGTCACTTTGGCTTGAACAGTTCCCCGACTGTTCCAGGGCTGTTGTTAAGATAAGTCCACAATAAAAAAGGAAACTTTGGAGTTCGGTTTTTCTCCTATTCTACCACATCAGTTCAGAAAATCCCTAAACGCATCCTGGATTTGATCTTCGGACATTTGGCGTGTTAACAATCCGTTGGACACATAAAACAGCTTAACAGGCAAATGTCCACACCTGAATAACACAGATGGTTTGTCTGACTCCTTCCTGAACAAGCTGCCATTTCGCGATATATCCGAGGTGAGGGATAACCACACTGGTCATTTGTAGGCAATTCAAGTTGATGCCATTCGTTGGAGATCTAGCCCGAGTACCAATCTAACCAAAACGCCCCGCCAACAGAATTGTCAGTGAGCAACAGTCCTGATAGTTGGAAGAAAGAACAATGACTGGTGCACTGAGGTTTCTTATAAAACGAGTCCTGGGGTTTTATCAGGACATCAAACATACAGAGACGTTTAAACATGTAGATAAGATCTTAGAAGCATAAGCGGCGTGGGTCAACTCCTAAGCTGCCTTACACTTTCAGTGTTTTTTTCGTACTAGGCCAAATGGTATTCATCGAGAACTATACAGAAAAGTACAAGACAAAAAGAACTTTTCACTTTCTTCCGGTCTGAAACGACAAACAGCTTCAGCCTGATTTTTCTTCTTTATCTAAGAAATATCTAGATGATTCAAAGTGCACACAGTTGATCCAGGATGTCATTTATTCACTTTTTGGAATGCTTGTCTCAGTGAAGCAAAATTCGTGTGATATATCTATCAAATTTCCTTACAAAACTCAGACGTTTTACTCCCTGATTACTGCGAACCAACCATAGTAATAAGGACACAGAACAACTCACCGAGGTTGCGACTGCAATCACCACCGAATAGCCTAACCCGAGTCCAGCACCATTGAGCAGCGCGTAGGTTACTATCACTCCGTAAAATGTCTTTTGAATAGTGAAATAGGTGAGCAGGACTCCAACGCTGCAAATTGAATCGGTAGAAGCATTTGCAACACTGGAAATTACCTCCACTCGATAGTAAAATAGTGGAAAACACTAATATCTGCTTTGCCGTTTCCAGCCCCATTGATGAGAAAGGAAAGGGGGTGGGTGGATGCTATTTCGGACCATGATCACATGATTTGTCGCATCTTATGGAGCACGCTACGGGAGCCAGATGTTCTTCTTCTCTATGGTCCACGTTACCCTATAGTTTTAACCAACTACTGACAATTAAAACAACCATGATGGGAATGAAATTTTCTCACGCTAACTCATCAGAGTAGGTAGAGAATATCCATGAGCGGATTGGTTTTCTAACTCTGCAACTTACAAAGCCTTTTGATAAGGAATGCCCCAACTGTCAGGTAATTTTCATCTAACAAGCAGCAACAACCCTTTTAGTAATGTTGGCTTTACCTTCTATTTCGCTTGTGCGGGAATGAGGTATATCCATGGGAAAGGCCTATTGAAATAATGATTTAAAAGGACTGTTTCAAGGTTACAATACGAGGTGTTCATATACCAGTCTACTTAGATTTCTAACCGGAGAAAGGGATGGACATAAAGAGACGATTGAGAGAAACCCACCACCACAAAATTCTTTGGACCCACGAAGTGGACGCGGGTGAAGAAAGGATATGCGCTGAGATTATTGCATATTTGTGTGGGGAAATCTGCTTATCTCCCATTAAAGTTATAAGACCACCTGAATCGGATTGGGTAGCGCTGAGGAGTTGAATACCAAAGACATGAGAAACTGTGAATTGCGTAACGGTTGAGTAGGCACAAACTCATTCAAATGAGTTCAGAAGTATTCCAGACGCCTCTGAAGTGCAATAAATCACGCTAGTAAGTACACAAGCTAGATTAATAGGAGAAATAAAGTGAAAACTCTGGTTAAAATTTCAAAGAATCATGCGAATTCTAAGCTCCATGAAACTTTTCGATCACTGCCGAAAACTACATCCTTCTGTTGTCTAGCCTGTGCACTACGACCATCACATCACGCTGAGCATCACAGATGTGTTGCCCATAAAAGTGGGGAAGCAGTCGACCATTTCTGAACGTTTGCAGATTTTCTCCCTCCACTCCTAATTTTTCTCGCTGTTGTTGTTGATCAGATGGTCATGTTTCTGCGGGGAGGTTACATGGGAAACAACTGTCAAGAATTTCTAGGAATCCAAACAGATCAAAACACGTTCAGTCTTGGGTCGCGAACCCCCATATGCTGAAATTTGATGCACGTTTGTGATGACCGTCTTCTTATAAAGGTGTTTGTAATTTATCGAAAATTCTTACCATACGTCTCCTTATTCGTGGTTTCTGCCGAAGTTTTCCACACGTCTTTAGAATCCTAAGATAACTAACTAAGCAGAAATTTTGAATAAACTTTTGGGAATGGCCCATCACGGGAATAGAAAACGGACGTATACACACACTAGGTGCAATGCGTTCGCTATTGATGCTAACGTGTCTAGCTTACGTTGTATAGAGGGTTGGTGTACTGTCCGCTGAGCTTGGCATAGGTTGCTTCCCAGAATTGTGTGGAGCAACAGTACCCAGTTGGACAGATATTCTAATGGTTGGGTAGCCGAGGAGCTACGTATGAGTTAAGCACCGACAGAAGGGCCCGTTTTAGAAGAGCTCTAACACAGAAACTGTATTATTGATTTTAAATTGACAAAAGACACAAAGATGCTCATCAAGCAAAGGTTGATTACCAACCTGAGAGAACAAACTGCACTATTGCCCGTCTCCCGAAAGTTGTCGTTGAGCCGGTTTGTGATTGAAAGCGGAAGCCGTCTTCTGGCCTTTCTTTCATGGATGTGTCACTACCGGGAAAACGTCCAGCATAATATGGACCGGACGGGAACAGCGTCTACCACTTGATCGCACTCTATCATGGATAGAGAACCTGAGTCGAATACCGCTGAACCTAAGGCAAAAGTGCGGCGCTATTCAGATACATGACCAGTTGCGATGAAATCACCTGAGGATAGGTCGAAGATAGCAGCGGAAATACTATGCCGATGAGGAACGTGATACCCCTCTTAAACTCCTTTGCCAAAATAGGACTTGATGTGCCTGCTCCGTTGCGTGACTCACTGCAAAGTTGAATGTGGTTTAAAAATGACCGTATGTAGAACAGCGCATTTTCAGTAGAGCGAGATGCCATATGTGGCGTGCTTCCGAAACAAAGGATGCCACTTTAATCGGACTTAAACATAAACCTGCTGCTGGTCTAGACAGGGTGAGTCAGTTCCGCGCGTGTGCCATCCATGGATTTGTTTTTTGTGAGCCATTTTTACTGAAAAGCAGTCATCAGCTTAAGCAGTAAAATACGACCACAAGAACAGTGTATTGCATCAGTTTTCGTCCACGAAGTGCTAGAATTTGACGATGAACTCGATAATCACGTGACGATGGGCCATCTCCAAAGGGCTAATACAGCTAGATCACTGAGACTGGATTTGGTCAAGGAACGACAGGAACGCCCTTCAGCATTTCTGCCAAAGAAAAGTACTATCAAACAAGAATGGGAACTTAGGTCATTCCTAGGGTAAATCTCGTATCAACCAGAATCATTATTAGGCCAAAATACCCAGCGTTATCTGAGAATGAGCAGTTTTAACTTCTCGATAAATGTCAAAACACAAATGTTTCTCTTATCAGGAATTTACGAACAAAGATTACTTCGAGGTTTCATAAAAACAACAACCTTATTGATAGTATGAGGCCTGGAAAATATCAAGCAAGCTTTTGTCCTGCAGGTGAGGTCAACCTAGCCGAAAAGCCGAAAAGCATTACACAGTTGTATCATCCTTGTCGGGAATCATCAGCGCTCCGCATCTCGCAAACCTCCAGTGAGATTTCAACTCGTCCGCCAGACTAGTATTCGAAGGCTACACCTTTTGGGCGGGAGCAGCTGATAAGCCGTGTTATCAAATCACACTTAAGATAGAACGCCACACTTCCTTCAATCACAGGATTCACATTACGTGATCAGAATACTAACTTTCAGCCCGCATCATCATCAGAAACAGCAACACGTATTAACATCGATGACACACTGGAGCAACAACCATCAGGTTATTTAATTATATATTAGGTTTTTGTGCGGAAAAAGAAAAAGGAGTTCATCAGGGAGGAAGTTGGTGGTAGCCTACTTCTAGCACTCTAAGGTGCCGATTTCTTGCCTAGAAATCGTTGTGTGAGTAGATTTGGAAATTTTCAGAGAGCTTTCATCATTTAGGTGAAACCAGTTGAATTAAATCAACATTTTTACTTTTTAATTCTGGAAAACCGCCTCCTGAGACAAGGTTAGCAAGCTACAGAAATGTGCCAAACACAAGCTTCCCAGGTACGGTGGTCGGTTTCACGCTGTTGGAGGTTTATGATGTTCATCGAGAATTAAATGGTACACACTAATGGTACCGAGTATAAGGCTGTACATGCCGTTTCATGCTTGAGCTCATATGAGCATTACGTGACGAGCCACTGAAGGAAACACAACCCGGTGTTTTCATAAAGAAAAACTTAAGAAATACCTTCCTGAAGCCAGCCACTTGAAGGCCAATTACTCGAAATAGATACTTTCGATGAAAACGTAATGTTACCTCTTCTCGTCTTATTGTTTTCTGCGTCTATGTTGCTCATCACAGTTTGTTAAATGTATCAAGCGTCGTAGTGTTTGGAATTGAAGAACTCGAAAAGACCTTGTTGACAGCATATTTTCCGTCCCATCAACGTTCTCATACTCAATAAAATTTCTCCGAATTTTCAGTTTTTCGTCTGAAATTCGAAGGTCACCAAGGGTCAGTTTAAGTTTTCACTGTAGGATTCTATCACCAGCGTTATGCTGGAGCTCTATGCAGCCACTATAATAACATGGGAGATTTTCATAGTCTGATGATTACGCATGACGTCTGTCAGTGTTGAACGAGTGGTAATTGCTATTAAACCTATGGAAGAGGGTGCCGAAACCCGAGTGTAATTCGTTGAAATCAACAGGTAAATAAATGTTGCGCCATGTTCTGACGTCATTGGCTGAAAGCAGCGGGCGTGACTTGTATGTTGAATCAAATTATAACACATAAAAGGCCTCCATACACACCGTCTCATAATGATAAGAGAATGTCTCAAGGGAAGAGCGCAGTGACCCTCGTAACGTGCTATGAACTTGGATGATAGTTGTGGGCTTTAGACTGGTTATCGGCGGATGGTCATGCCTTCATGCCTCTAAGGATCGGTTCTACATCCTTCGTTGTAAAGGGCCAGAAAATACTTTATCAGTGGTTTATTACAAATCATCCGAAGTAACGGTGTTGCTCTGGGGTGAAGTGCTTGGCTTTCGTGACCATACTGACAATGAGACTTATGGAGGCAGAAATGATGAGCATTTGGGCTTAACCATGCATGTTGACATGACGAAAACGAACAGTTTAGGGCGAGCCACGAAGGCATACTGAAAACGCGAGGCTCTAACGATTTCGGTTAATGTTTTCACAAAACCGTTAGGGATGCTTATTAGGGGAACGGTTGGTTCAAGTCTCTGAGATTAACAGAAAGACAGTAAATATAATTGGTGTGCAGTATGCTTTTTCCACAATATTCTCTTTTTTTCTCATGCACATCTTCTACTGTTAGCCTTCGCAGATAACCCATCTACCGGCTTTCTGGTATAGGCGGTTATGGTAAATAGGCCAAGCTTTATTCAAGCGAGTCATACACTTCATTGCTGTGCTACAAATACCGTTGCAGGCGTTTAAATCTCACGACACAGCTAATAGCCATCAGCGAGTGGATGCTGTATAGCATCCAATTCCGGGTAGCACACGCAGGAGTTGTTAGCTCATATATTTGTTTCAGATGTCACAGTGTTAAATAAGTGATGAATTTAGTAAGATCGTGGTCCAAGAAGTTTGATTAAAAACTTGCGTCAGAACAGTAGCAACAGTGGAGAGCGGATGTTAACTTTGGTTTAAAAGGCAACTGGCAATTTTCAGCTGTTGGAACTGTTAAGTCGCCAAGCTGACCAACTCTTAAGATTTTTAAATCGATGCGGACGAGTCAGATGGGATCATTTAGTTTAGAGTGGCAAGTCACCCGGCGTTTTACACATTGTGGTCACTGCTCTGGCTAGCACTGAAAAATATGGGGTTTAGGCCGAGGTGACTCAGGTACCAAAATAAACCTTTCCAGAAGAGGTGTAACTATACTATCATGCAACTTCAAAATTAAGCAGTACACGGTCAGTTCTCCTGATTACTTTGAGATTGTGGTAACAGCGGCCCGACAGTGGTTAAGTCCTCAGCTTTGATTGGATATACGGAAGTAACAATAATGCTTCAATTGTTCTCCATCTTGTGACTCTAGAGCTCTCAAATGATGTCTCACATTCTGGAAATCAAATTCATCTACGTTGGTACTTTTAGAGCTGAGAACATGAAACATCCGAAAGGCCAAATAAGCCCGGATTAGTTACGCAATGGACGGCGAGTTAATGGCACCGCATCTACCCGAAAGGTGTCGAGCTGACCGCCGCATCCTCAAGGTTAGATACCTGCTTCACAATGTAAAGAACAAAATTAGTAGACATCGACTCAACGACAGGCGGCACTGTTGTCATGGCCGCATGCACAGCGTGTTGGAAGTCGTCAGGTTATCCTTCTGAAGACGTGTATGGCTAACGCTATCTAATAACGATGAAAAAGCTGTAAAGATTACTTGGTTTTTTTGGTGTGTGAGTTTGGTTTGAGTAGTTCACAGGTTATCGATCAGCGCCCCATTGAATCATGTTTCTCATTTGACTCTATGACCCTCTGTGAAGGTTTTTAGTAGGCTAGCTTAATAGCCTATAAAACAATCATCATTGCTCCCACTTTTTTTTCTCTCTTGTTGTTCCCTGGATATGCCCATTTTCGCCAATGACACATGCGTTCCCCATTTACTCCTTCACCGAGATTTGTTTCCGTCCACAAGCCAATGTTCCTTTAAATCAAGCACCCTTGGACTGAAGGTGCTTTTTTATGGTAGTTTCCTAGGTGTGTGTTCACATCCATACCTTTATGTGCTCTGTGCACGTACTATTCTGATACACCTTTGCAATCATTTGTTCTTCATACCGTGTCATTGCCGTTTACAGAACTCGTCGTCTTGTTCTTCCTTGGTCGTTTAATTTAAATAGACGACCCAAGTCTTCATTTGTTTTCTGTTTATGACTCCAAGAAATCACAACTATGAAACTAGTTGTTATAAAAGCCGCAGGAGACCTCATCATTTTTCTCATGTTCGTCCATCGCTAGTTTTAATCCCACGACTGTGAGTTGGGATTGAAACTCAAGCTGCACCACTGGACATTCTAGGGGTCATATCAAATGCATAACACTCTTGTAAATACCCGGTTCCAAGTCTAACTAGGGATAGCAAAGATTGACTTCTGTCATCTGTGTACAAATTTGACACCACATCAGGTTGCTTCACGTCAAACAAAACGAAGAAGTACGAAGAAAAACAACATACGACAACTGATCGCTCATCCAAGTTGTGGAGGTCCACCACGGTTTTTGAAGTGTAGCCCGTTTGAATCTAACAGCATAACGCGACCCAAGAATATCAAACAACAGCTTGTTCTATATATTTCCCATCCTTTACAGATGTGAAATGGCCGCCGCAATTTATCGCGCCGGTCTCCTAATAAACTCCTGTCCCCTGGGCACAACATATTCGTGCAAGTAGAAACAGTGTATCAAAAGTGGGAAGTCTCCAGCAAAAGAGTAAAGTGTGCGCAAATATCAGGCCAATACCCACGCTTTGGTACGCCAGTGGGTAAATTTTTGCAGCACGATATCTGTCTGTGTCCGTTTGCCGTCTGAGAATAGCCCGAATGACTGCACACTACATACATAACAGTTGCTTTTGGTGCCTGAAAGTCAAGTCCCTGCCCGGTGTTTTTGCAAGAGTCGCATGAAATTTTACATTACCGTTGCCATGCACACCATCATCTAGTACAAAACTGGGCCTGTGAAGAGTGAAAAAATGGTCTGCGTTTGTTGGCAGTCAGCATCGAATTACCTTGAGTTTTTACGTCACCGCTTATCTGCGCTCCCTGGCCCAGGGCCAGAGGAGATTTGCCCTGGGAATAAGTTGTGAATCCATTTTGGCCAAACTGGAGGTATTGGTGTTTGGCCTCGTTCATTAGCAACTTCCTCAGTTTTGATACATCAAGGAGTTTTTGGATAACCCGCTGTAGTTCCCACTTGCCTTTCTTGTTTTTCACCATTCCCAACCTTTCTTACCGTAGTATTTCATTACCTCTCCACATCCGGTTTAAATCTATTTAACAGGCAGTTGAAGACAAGCTTAATGCTGTGAGCATGCACGGAGGTAGTGGTTACATCTCCCTACAAGGAAACAGTCAAGCATATCTGCAACGACTACGGACAAATGAGTCCGATCGTGATGCTGGAGACAATCATAGAGAAGTTGGTCGGAATACTCACTGCCTTTGATAAACGTAAACGCGTTTTTCACAACACGTTAACACGATTTTTCTAACAACAGATCGTGTTCCACCAACCTGCTGCTGGCCAGAACATAATGATCTAGAGAGCTTTACACCAGCGTCCAGAACGGTTATACAATTCAACTTCAGTTAACAGTTGGCTGGATTCAGCACGCGTATCCAAGGCTAGCAATTTCCTATCTACGCTGTAAAATGGGCTCAGGAGCTTCTCTTGAAATCTTCACCTCAAGGTGAGTGTAAACATGGCGCTATCTGAATGTCTCAAGGCTGGTAATGCTGCACTTCAAGGGTCAGTCATGGGACCTGCTTTTTTCAGTGTGCGCCTAACTAAGCCCTCTAACGCAATGAATTCAAACCGAACACTGCTTGTGAACGGTATGGGGATGCGCAGGATGGTTGGAAACGACAACAAGCTAGAACTACAGCAGGAAATCAAAAACTCCAGGATGTGTCGAGCCTGACCAAACTGTCAGTGAACGAGGCGTTTTCAAAATCTCCAAGTTGGCCGGAATGAATCGACGATTTACTGCTTGAGGGAATCTCCTCTTGCCGCAACGGATATAGTCCTGAGCCTCGGAGTGCCGATAAGGGGTGACGTAAAGACTAAAGATGATGTGAAGCCGACAGTCAGCCAAGACAGGCTAATCCTGGTGGCCTTGGAAAGTCTACCACTGCGGTTCGGGGCTACTAACCGCTCATGCTCCCGTTCCACATAAACGAAAGACCAAATTCAGAGGAGTCAGTATGTGGTGAGAAAAAGGACTTTGAGAAATCCCAGCAAGCCTCTTAATGCCTGCATGGATGGTAAATTCGAAGAGTAATTTAACGGCTGATATCGGTGAGGTACGTTGGCACTAAGCCACTTCCCCGTTTGCGTTTATTCTGTTCTTCACAAAAAGGCTTTCAAATAAATCACAATTATAAGGCAGCAAAGTCTCAGCGTTGAAAACTGATGCCATGCTGTCGATGATGCTGATGATGGCGAGGTACCTAAAGTTCGAGAATCCAACAAGCGATAGATCAACATACATGTACTTCTCTACGAATTGGAAGAGCGATTCCGCGCCAGGTGTCCACCCTAATGTCTTACTCTCTTCCACTAGATGTAGGGTAGTTTGGCGCGGTGCCAGTTTTGGACACACCCGGCGCAGACCAACAACCCCCTATTGTCACCGATCTGTAAACTCAATCGTAAAATCGCATGCCTCTTGTACGGCTACACTCGTATCCTTCGCAATAATTTCCCTCTATTTTTTTCATTTACGAGAACTCCTGGTATATACTAGTGGCACCAGCTTGCATTTCAACAAAGCCGGTTATTCTGACAATTTCTCATATGGTGTGGAGCGTCCCAGGTGTTCCCGTAGTTCAGTGACCGCCATGGCGCTTAACTTCGAATAGCTGACACGTTTGTTCGTCACTGATCGGATTCGGGACTTTTGAGGTTGTTCTAAAAATGTTCTTGTAATTTAAGTCCATAATTTCCTGAGATTAGACTGAATGTAACAGTTAGGTAACAATTCAAGCGGGCGCAATCAAGGTCAAAAATAACACAAAACAAGTCTTCGTTTCGGTGTAAGACTCACCTTTCAAAAATACAGCTGACACCAACCACAATTCGAAATCCAATTTTTTTTGCAATCATGCCACCAATGGGCATGCAGATCCCTTGAACACAGAGTGCGAGGGCAGATAGCCATATTGTCAGTCCATCATTTACATCCTTCTGAACGCGTGCTTTCGTGTAACCCATGATGTATGGGACCATATTGGCTAGATGGTATTAAATTTACAACATCAATTTACCTATGGTATAGAAATGTCCAAGTGTGAAGTGTATTAATGTGCCCCCAAAAATAGCCAAACATCCCTGGATATTATACTTCGTTTCCTGTTTCTGAAACCAGTGGCGAGTTTATGGGCCATATTTTAATACCATTACCATAATGGTTTAGGCACACGAAATGCAGATCACTGGAAATTGTAATATGCCCTAATGGAAGAGCCTGGGACAGTGATTCTCCGAAGGCAGGGGCTCGAGAAAATCTCTATGGATGAAACATAGGAAGGAACCTCCTCAACCGAAGCCCAATAAGCAAAAATATGCATCACAAACACCTACATATAAACCAACTAAATTGACAGAGGCTGTGCTGCAATATTTAAGGCCGGGGTGGATAAATCGCCGCCGCAAGCAAGTTCAGTTTATTGATATAAATAAACAAGACACTGCGCAAAAGCTGGTGTAACGTACATGTTAGAAAATGTAAGAATTTTTTACAATACTCATTGACCGTATACGATCGCACAAGTCAGAGGTGGAAAAATGGTGCCCTGTTTCTTGGACGATGCGCCGTTCACCTCAACTTCTGTCAATTATCCGTTCCTTGTATGCACCTGGATGACTGTACGATTCATATTTACACGGCATTCACTTGAACAATCCTCGTCCTATCCTGACGCCAGTGGTATGACGGTTCCGCGTCAAATGGGGAGGCATTGGACTCAGGTCCCACATTAATAAGGCTTATTGGCGGTGTATATTCTCGGCTGTGCCGTGAACTCCGGATGTCTAATTTATGGAGTTACCAAGACCAAACAATGAATTCATGATGCGATCTGGGTGGTTTACCCGATGACGATGTCCAGAGCACCGGTGAGTTTTGAATTACATCTTCCAGTAGATATACGCTTCTCTATAAGCTACTGCGCGACCAGGTGTGTTATTCCCTCCCTAAATGACAGCTGGTGAAGGGCCAGTGGAGAAATTTCAGGCGGCTTCGTACTTTACACTTCAAAACACCAAATAAAGCAACTACTCACTGGGGGTTTCTGATTTTTGGCCAGACTAGTAGGTCGGGAACACAACAGTTCTGGCAGCCAGAGGGTGAAAAAAGACCACCCAACCTACACGCGAAAATTTATCGCCATAAATGCTGCGTGAAATGCTGTTGTTGGGGATGAGAAAATTATGTGAAGAGGAGAAGAAGTCCAGGCAACTGACGCATTGAACTGTGGTGATGGAAACCGAAAGATGAAAGCCTTGTTCGTACCAGGATCGGGGGATTATCAACTAACAGCGTCTGGACATTCCCCAAATTCATTGGAGGTGCAAATCATGCACACAATCTTTATGCACGCTCTCAGAGCGAGCATCATACCAAACATTTCGTGCAGTGTCACCACGTCAAGTATTTCGGCTCATTTCCTGTAGTCCCCTTGGTATTATTGTGGTGTTCGCGTTTACACTGACCAGAGAAACTTTTGGTTTTACCTTAAATTGGGTAATAATAATAATAATGTTTACTCCAAACTGGTGGGTGGCATGCCGTCAGGCATGACCACAATGTTACAGTCAGAACAAAAAAATGACTGACGGGGTTTATGGGTACAGGGGAATGCTCGGAAAGGGGACATTGTCATAAACATTGGGCATTAATAATAATAATAATTGTAACTTGTAGGGAGTATGCTCATTGAGGCATGATCAGGTCGTTACAACCTGAACGAGGCAGGTAACAACACAATGGGCATGCTTATTACGTGAAAGGTCACCACAATTGTGGGAAACGAAAAAAAACGAGGACAATGGGCATGAGGTACGACCAGTTGAGAGATGAGGCCTGCTGACCTGAACTAAAACTGAAAACCGTTGCAGGCCATGAGTGACCTTGGGCGGCCGAGTAAATGGCTAGGGTTACCAACTGCAAAAATGGAGGTGGAGTTTGAAGAATTCGATCAGGTGACAAATGGCAAGTTTTGTCTCAAAAATATGCTTTAAATTGAAACTGAGTAGACTCACTGGTGTCACTGTTGCAGGGAGGGCAGGTGTAAAGATAGTGTTGATGAGGAGATGGTGCAAATGCATAGGGCCAATCGAACACCGTTATTGCAATTGAACTTTTGGAAGAGGCAAACCGAAATTGCGGCAGGAATCTAGGTTGCTTTAACCTGAACGATACGTTCAGCGGTTTAGAACGAAGCGGTTGGGCCCAGGTGAAAAATTTGTTCGTGTTTGCGATTACAGGCGCGAGTGGGCGAGAGGCTGCGGTCGAGATTCTGAAGAAAGTAGTTGCGGAGGTGCCATCAGACTGGGTATGGCAGTGCCGTGCCATCACTGCACTAACATACTTCTGTTTCTGGACAGCCCCGTAGCGGTCGTCAATGTTGCCGCAATCGGACAGGGGATGCACATTTCCCAGGCAGCTGGATGCGGGTTAGACGAGGAGATTGACACAAATAGAGTCAGGCAGATGCAGAGTCACAGGAAATTTCTAATCAGTAGGAGGACATGTGAGTGTAGACCGCGGACAAGCCAGATTGAGTGAATAAGGGTTGCACGGGGAGTTTGCGCAACTACATCGAATTTTGAAGCTTGGGATGAGGGAGAATGAGGATGAGAGCAGTAGCATATGTTGAGTGCCAGGAGGCATCAGATAAAACGGTGTTCAATAGAAAAAATATATAAAGGCGAATGACAGCAAACTAAATGAACCCAGGAATAGGTGGATTTTGTTGGCTGACCTAGAAGCCAAGTACTAGCTGGGCCAGAGTAGGTGTCTAATTTTGGGAGGGTAAGGACTTAGCCCCCAAGGCAGGGAGGCTAGCCGTTGGACTAGTTGGAACAGGCGATCACAGGGTGAGAATGTATGGCGGTAGTTTTTAGCTCAGCAAACAAATCCAACAAAAGGGTCTCCGTTGTGCAAAGGGGGTGTTAATGTAAACAGGGACAGCAGACAAATAATAAGCGGTTGGGCAACAGCTTCCGAGAAAATGGATAAGAACTGAAATCTACTACCTCAACTCAACAGCCGGGTAAGAGTATGGGTAGCTAGTCACAGAATCACTGCTGTCAGCTCCAAGAAACGAATGATGCATGGCAAAAACAGCCAGTAGGCGCTAGCTGTGACTACTGGTAATCAGGAAATAATGAGAAATTTACGTTTTATGTGTATATGATTGCTTCAACAAAACGTTTGTGTTATGTCTACATGATGAAGTGGAATTGGGGTGGTGCAATCCAACTAAGACGAAGGTGGCCACGCTCTGTGCGTCGATTTTAGCCGTGAGCCTCGCACATTACTTCCAGGCTATCCATGAATATTTAAAAAAACGAAAGAACTGCTGTCATTCGTTTGTATTCATTGGTGTTGCCGGACAAGTGACAACCGTGACAAGTCCAATCCAGCTACAGACATACAATAACGGTGCTATTTTATGGTTTTCCCTCGCTTTGATTTTAGCTCGTCACCCTCAAATCCTAACGATCCGATCTTGCTCCATATTCTCTCCAAAAACCGCATAGTAACTATGCCTCCCTGCCCGTGCCGGTTTAGTGGTGGCCACGCCTGCATCGGATAATGCCCACCACCTCTGACGCTGTCCCTTTTCCCAAAAGCCCTCTCTATCCACAATTCCCGCGAGTTGTGCTTTTATTCTGACTGTAACCCTATGATCATGCCTGACGGCATGTCACCTAAAAGTAAGGAATAAACATTATCATTATCAACATCAACTACCACTCCACCACAGGCATCGGAGAGGCCGAAGCACTGTCGCGTCTTACTGATTCAAGCAGACCAGAACCAGAGGATACTGTAGTCGCGAAAACGGCCTGGAACCGGAGGTAAAGCGAGTAGGTTGTCATTCTTTTAGTGAACACCGAAGGGTCCCAGTGGGCTACCGATCTAGACCCTGTGCTGCAGCAGGTCTTCCAGTGCCACGAGAGCCGCAGAAGAGGCAATTGAGCGACTACAAACGAGGGTGGAGGGCCAGTTCAGCCGGCATCAAGGTGCGGCAGCGCGCTCCTCCAGCGATTCGGCGAGGGAGTGCCCAGAACTACAGCGGCAGATACTCTGAGTGGATTCCAGTACATCCCCTTCGCCGGTGCGGCAAAGTGCTCTACAAGATTCAAGTTGGCCCACTCAATTGGATTCGGCACAGAAACAAAATCCGGCCGTCAAATGCGCAGGCGCTGCCACTGTTCTGAGTGAGTTCATTCAAGGGAAGCTTATTAACACACTGGATCTCGGTACCACTGCAGAAAATCTATCAGCTACTTCGTCAGGCCTGCCAGGGAATGCACTACGCCTGCGATGCTAAACCGAAGATCCACAAGCCACCGAGGCCAAAGTAATAAACCCTCGACCTCGACTATAAGTCCACAAACTTCAGGGAACGTGTTAGGCAGAATTCCGCATAGATATCGCTGTCAAATACGTGATTAACCAAAAAATCGAGCTGCTTGCCGGTCCAGCATCAATGCGAGCCCTGACTGGCCGAAAGTCTGGACCCAAACGCCAATAATAATCTACTATCCGCCAAATGCCGATTGCCAATGGCGCGTCCAGATGGTATCAGAATTTTCGGAAAGTAATCGTTGCATACACTTAATAAACGACGTGCTGAGCATGTGTTTCCAACCTGGTTTTGGGTGTCAATACACATTTTGCACCTTTTTGTTTGTTTCGATGGGAATGCTAATTTGGACGGTTCAGACCGAGAACCCCGCTGAGAAAACATCATTAATACGAGTGCCATGTGCTGCATTATACAAAATTTCTGTATTCTCTACACAACACGGAAGTCTTCCTGGTCGGTCGGCGGAATCCACCAGAACGAATCCAGCCCGGGGCCACTTTGCGCCCCTTCATCAAGTTATCATTGGTTGATGCTTCTCTGGGCCGCTTGTTTGGAACTAAGTAATAAGGTATTTAGCACCCTAGGAGTCAATAAAAATAATCCCAAAATGTGCTTAGCGAAGCATTCTTGAACTCTACGCGTAATTACAGACAACCGCTGGAAAAAGCCACTGACGCTCGTGGGGGTCGTTCTGCAGATTAGCCAGTTCCGGCTCCAACATATACCACCCAATATAGTCCATACACTCTAGGCCCTACAAAGAGATTTCCGGAAGGAACGTAATCAAAATCATTGCTGACGTCCGTGCAGGCAAGAACCGGTTGATTTCCGGTAAGCATTGTGGCCAACAACGCCATCTTGGTGTGGGTCACAGTAATAAGAGTTTTCGACCACCACGCCGTTTGGATTTCGAAGCAACGGTTGTTCCCACGTAGCTATGTGGGCCCAAAAACCTGTTCCGCCGGTTCCTCTTTATCTGGTTTTGCATTGAAAGGAGAAGGTATTTCGAGTTTTTATTGAGCTAACAATATACGGGCTTAAGTATTACGAATTTAAAGTAGCTGGAAATTTGGCCACCCTTCAGTTATCACGGGAGAATTGGGGCGCGGTCTACAGCCGAGCTAAAAGTTTCACAAATCTGCAAATTTTGCCGACCGATATCCGGCCTGGGGTTCAAGTCTAATTCATTAGGTGGAGCTCTCAGGCTTTCAATCTCAACCTTGAGTATTAACAGCTTGTGCGCCAGCAGATCAACGAACATTTAAGGTAACAGCGTTTTTTCTTCGGAGTAAGCTCCAAAGTACCGGTATTGATTACGGATTCAAGGATTCGCACGTTGGTAAACAGCAGTGAGGCTTTCGCCCAAACTTCCCGGGTCGGTTTTTTTCTTGTCGTCCAACGGCTTCCGTTCATCTGAAAGGCGCAATCGAAAAAGGGCGAAGCACTGCCATTTAGTTTCTCAGCGCAAGGAAGTAAGTTTTCCAGCGCGAGGGCTCATCTAAAATGGCGTTCTCTGAACTGTGTACTAGATGCAGCGTGAACAACAGTCGGAGGAAGGTTATTCCACGCACTAACTACCCAAAATGAGTAAAACAGCTGCCTAAAAAGATGTGTGATCTGAGCTTCAAAATCTTCCTACCATGTCCTTGAAGTCTGTTAGTTGGATAAACGGCGGAAAACCTGTTGGACAAACCTCGTTCAAACAGGTAATAAGTAAGTATTAGGTCTTCTCGTAGGCGAAGGTACTGCGGGGAAATAAGCCAAGCACCACGCTTCATAGCTAATGGATTTAAGGTCGGCAACCATTTTTGCAGCAGCTTTTTAAACACGCTAAACGTGGAGCACACCCTTCTTGCATCCTGAGTAGACAACTTGGTTGGCGTATTGAAGAAGTGGTCTGACGTCGCCCCATAGAGTGTTCGGAAGCCCATGCGATTATTACGGAGGAAGGTTCGCCGAATCATCGGCGGATGCCTTTTGAACCGGTTGTTCATTGTGCAGTGAGAAAGACATGTTGAAGGAGAGCCAGAGTACTCAATCATTTTAGTATCTATCCTCGTGATGACTTCTGGTCCATTCTCACCATGCACGACAGATCGTCCTGCTGAGTCTCCTCCGAATAACATATGGACGCACTTTTCGTCATTCTGGAAATGTGCCAGTCCATCGACCACTACTTGGCAGTGTCTACATCCATTTGGAGGGCACTGACGTTTGAACCAGTATTTCAGGTCGTCCGCAAAAAGTAGACAAGAACTTGAAAGAACGTCTGGAAGGTCGGTGATGTAGGTCAGGAACAGCACGGTCTCAAAACTGAGCCTTGAGGGACTTCAACGTGGACCAGCACCTGAGAAGAACAAGTCGAGCCTACTTTCACTTGGAATGTTCCGCCTGATAGGAACGCCTTGATTCAGCGTATAATTTCCCCCTGAATCCCGTAAGACTTGAGTTTGTGAAGCAGTGGGGCTTACCGCACTCCATTGAAATGCTTTCAAGAAGTCAAAATAGTGGTGTCCAATATGAATCCTTCTTCCTTAGTTTGGATTGAGCTGCCGATAGATACGAGCATGTGCGTCACGCAAGAACGGTTTGGAAGGAATCAGTGTTGCACGGAGGATATCATTTTTTCTGTGTGAGGTGATTTAAGATGGCTCACTTTAAAATTCGTTCCATCGCCTTGCACGGTACTCTAGTGAGCCTAATAGGCCCGCAGCTGTCAGGCGATAATCGATCACCAGTTGTGTAGTTTGACGCGACAATCGCTTCTTTCAAAGCAGAGGAATAGTTGGCTCCCTTAAGCAACTGACGAAAAGCCAGGCAGAAATGCTTTGCCCGAATCCTTGGATGGAACTCGTCTGCCCCAACGCGCTGGAGGGGGTTGTCTTGTGCAAGGGTTGGCAACTGTCCTCCTCAGTAAAGATCAAGTTGGTTGGGGGCCGCTTGTAGTTGCGTCTTGACAACATTAGATGCGACAAGTTCGCTGTGGAAGAATATGGGCCTGCATAGTGTTCTTTGTAGACTTTAGATACCACCACTGAGTCACTCGTGGGTTCCCCGTTTCTGTCCCTCAAGGAGGAGGCAAATGGCCTATTTCTCCGGCGACGCCTCGTACTTAAATGGCACACTTGTTTTTCCGGGCAGGGTCCAGTCTCGTGACTAGTTTTCGAATGTTCCATTGGCGGATTTCTGACTTACAGCGGTTCTGCATTTTACGAAATGCTAGCTCGTCTTCTGTGTCCCCTGAAGTTATCTTTTAGAAAAATAGTTGGGACCTTTTTTCCTGAAGACGCCGATTCCTTTTAGGCAGCTTTTGGTCCACACAAATGTGCGTTGGCTTTTTCGAGACTAACATTGAGTCATCCCTATGAATTTTTGGGACAATGTTCCTGTATAACTCTCCACCGAATCAGGTCCTAGTTTTAGTTGCTCACGGAAGCTACTCATTTCTGGGAATACTGCACGGCAGAAGTTCCGAAGCCACGTCTGAGGTGTCATATTTCTGGCCCAGTGGCAGATAAAATCAAACGTTAGCACACAATGGTCACTACGTCCCTGTGTAGCCTTATTTAACATTTTATACACAAAGTGTCTTTCGTTGGTGATAGCCAAATCCGGCAGGGATGGTAGTTTGCCTGTAAGGTATCTGATGGATGTGACGACACGTTTAGTTCAAGCGCTCCATTAGAAGACTTCTGTCGGCGCCGATGCAAAATGTCAACTAGACCCGATGAGCTGGAGCTTCAACCAGGAGTCCTGTGGGGCGGCAACATCATCCACCAGCAAGAGATGTGTGAACTGGTAGCTAGGGGAGGGTTGCTCAAGGGTTTGTTTGAGGAACTGGTTAACTTCCGGTGGACTCAAGCGGGAACGGTGTGCCACGCCGAGGAGAAAAGAATTGGCCCCACGCAGCGGGAAGTAAATCCACAGTGCATCACGAAAACTTGCAGGGGTGGTGTAGGAAAAACAGTCAGAATGGTCAGGTCCGCGTGTAAAAATATAGCAACCCCACCTGTCCTCCGGCGTTTGCAGTCAGCTTGGAGGATAGAGTAGCCGTCTATTTAGACCTTCGCGTCAGGGACATCTAGCGTGAGTCAGGTCTCTGTAAGTGCAATTGTGCACAGATGTTCAAGGTGAGGCGACTGTCTAATATCGCGAAATTTGCACAGAAGACCAAAGCAGTTTGTGGATAAGCACTTCAACAGTGTCCCTGCAGCGTACGAAGGTGGGGAGCTTAGAGATGTGCTGCCGGAGAGAGATTTATTAGCCGTATGCCGGGTTTGGTCCCAATGCTTCAAAGGAGCCTCTGCGTCGTACTTGTCTGCTTCCTGCCTTGGAGTTTCCGAGTATTACTCCTTTTTTGTAGTGGTCTCTAGCATCATGCAAGTCTGGTTTCCGCGAACCCTTCGCCCTCGTGGTTGACGAATTTGATGAGTGCTACTTGTAGCTAGTGTAATACAACTTTTCAGACGACTAAGTTTGCTGTTTTTTAAGGATTTGCGGTGAACATGCGTCTATTTGTTTTCCGATGCCTTTCGGCGCGGTATGACTGGTAAGGTTTCTCTGTGAAACCCTAGCAGGTTGCTTGCGCGTTGGCTGGCACCATCAAGGGATATTCCTGTTACTGGCACCCTCAACATAGTCGTCCTCGCAGAGGAATGCACTTTGAACCTATCCAACAGCTTTTCGATGGGGCGAGGTTTACACAGCTTATCGACCGCAGTCGGTTTCCTTTTGTGTTTGTGTGGGCACCCAGGACGCCCGCGATAAGCTTGGTCAGTTAGGAGTATGTACGAACTTTCAGTACTGTGCTTTTGGGTTTGTGGCCATCGAGGTCATGAATGACGACTGCCTCCACAATCAGAGAGGCTGCCTTTGACGGAGTGGAGCTAGAGGCTGGCCGTGTCACTGTTTATGTGTTTGTGGCGTTCTTGCAGCAGTCCCCGACGTCGATGTCAACGATTGTGGTTGATTTGTCAGTAGACTTTGCTACTTGTCCTCGCACAGCAGACCCAATCCAACTTAGAACTTGTGAAACGGGTGCGGGGTTCAGTGCTGTGCCATTGTTGCCAGGTAAAGAAATTAGCGGTTGTCATTCCACACATGTTGGACCCGCGTCTACAGGAGGCTTGTGACCTCACGAGCATCACTTTTGTTGGTAGTCGAGGGGTCTGCAGCAGTTGAGTAGAAACTGCACGCCGGCTGCGTTGACGTGATTTCAAAAGTACACGGGTCTATATCATCGGATTCGCCATAAGTTTGAGGCTGGCTGTACTGTCGTCAAGGGGAAGCTTGGTTCTCCCCTCTTTAGAAATTTTGTGGCCCAGTTTTCGTACTTCTAGAGGGCCGTTTTCGGATATGCGCTTGATCTTTGGGTGAGCCTTTTGAATGCTGACACCATGCGGCAAGTTTGTCTGTACGGCAGTTAGCCAAGGAATGGCGACCAAAAGCCCAAATGTTCGCTTGTTTCACTCCTTGCGCAAATGCTCCGCGGGAAGAAATTCATTTTCAGGCCTTGTGATGAACCAACCAAGGAGCGTCTGCGCCAGTTTGGTTGGCGTGCTTGTCTTATAAAACGATCCCAGATGATCAACCGGCCCTCCCTCATGCGCCTTTCACTAGAGATGCTGTGACTGTCTTGAATGACTTATCAGGGAGCAGGATAACGTATTTAGTAGCAAACAGACCCCAAATGGATAGCGGTAGTGACACCAGGGTTTCATATTTTAAGTTTTTTGTCCTTGACTGCATGAATTATTTCTTTCGACACACGTGTCGTTTTTGCACCGTATATGGTTTTAAATGTTTATGTTTCTGACGCACAGGTGCATTACATGGTTTGTCAGGTAAATTGTACACATCGCAGTCTGTATGCAGTCAGGCATCATTAAAATGGCTGCACTGCTCCCGCTTGTGACTCACCAATTAACGTATCTCTTTATTGATTGCCCAGGCACTTGAGACGTATCTCACAGTGGTCAAAGGGAATGCGCCGCTGTGATCAGATCTCTGAATTTGAGTCACAGGTGCGTGGTATCCGAGGCTCAAAAAACCCTCCAGTGCTTTGACGGAGCTGTGGTTGGCATGAAGCCGAATTACGCCCTGGTACCACATATGTTTATCCTGTATTCCAGTGGAAGCAATCAATTAACAATATTCGGTAAACCATTTGAATAGATGGATAGATTTTTAGACGAAGGTGCAGGCAAATCCGAACCAATCTTAGACGATCTGGGGTGTTTCAGTGAACAACAAATTAAATTCATATACAGCCGGGGTTTTGTTTGCTGCTGCGCTGCTGTAGTTTGTGAACAGCTAAGTTTGATCTATCATATACGCCTTTGTGATGTTTGATTAGCCACGCACAGAATACGGCGACATAGTTTTGGTGAGTTCGAAAACACCTGCATGTTCCTCCAAATCCTCAGAACATCATACCTGGCGTCTCTGTGGAGCTGCCGAATCGGATTTTAAATCAGTAACTGACATACTTGTACCACAGCCTACAGAAATAACTAAAAAGATTTAAACTACTGCATATGAAGCATAAAAATCTACCCAAGGCGATAAAGCCCGCATTTTTCACTGCCCACTCCGTAACAGATATCTAGGCACTTTTGGAGGGCTCGTGAATCTTAATCTTTAAATGTCGTAAGTTACTTGAAGCCCAAAACATCTTTGATTAAGGATGGTCAATCCGCCGCTTTTAGGACGGCCAAACATCACGGATTCCGTTAACCAGCACTTGCTGCGAATGAATCTTGACGGAGCGGAAGATTCGGCAGAACCCATTTGGATCCTCGCTTGAGCCAACCCTGTTTGTAAAAGGATTTGTTTTGTTATGATTAAACCTGTCGACTCCCCGTGTACTGACGATGCGGTAAGAGATAAAATTGAGATGGCTCAGTCTGAATCCCACAATCCCGTATCAGGGAACAGTTTTTCAATTTGCCGGCGTGATGCCCCGATTTCCGGGGGCGTTCACATGATCTTTTGTTGTCAGTGCGACTGGCGCCCAAATAAATGCGCCCACAGCTGAAAAGCCACCACAAAATTTGATAACTTTTCTCACCCCGGGTTAAAGGTGAAAAACATTTCGGAATGCAGTAGATCGTGCTCGGTATAAAACTTATGCCTATATACCTGGAGCAAAAGCTGCAGATCTTCTTATGACCATCCCAAGCCTGTGGTTGGGGTAGTCGCATTTTGTTCTCAGGTTGATCATTGTGCTGGTAAAATCTTCACTACATATGCATCGATACTGATCGTATTGGAAGTCAGTGATGAGGCACCGGGTTTTTGCGGCAACTATCGATATACGTCCACTCATCGACATTTTAATCAGTCAGACTGTAAAGGGTGGTTTACCTTCGGGACAGAATTTTTCGAAGATGGTAATAAAAGACGCATTCTCTTGGCATTCCATCATAAACAACCCTTCAATACTGAATTTCACTGATGAATACGAATCTCCATTATTTCCACTTTGTATCCCTAACCATTTTCCAGCAAGTCACAAGTGCTCTTACCCAGAATTTTGAGGTAATTTGATGGTCACCAAAGGCGGACGTGATGAAAAACTACTTAGAATGCTCTGTTGGCTTCCTAGTGCCAAAAGAGCTGTCGAACAAATGAGGTCGTCACCTTCTGCATCGCACTGACATTTCTTGGGCGATGTCGTGCCCAATGATAGATAAAAGCCCCAATTTCCAAAGCTCCATAGCCTGGAGATAGTGAAGTGCTTTCTAATATTAGCCTAGGTTGCGCCAGCGTTTGCATGGATGGGGTGACATTTGGTCTGAGAAACGTTGTGATAAATCTCTCCTGTGACGGGGGCTGCCATGAACGTCGTCTCAAAGTGTACTATATCCTTCCACACAGGCACCATTTTTCTGACCACCTGTCCATCGTCGATGGCTTCTTCCGTGTGTCAGTACGGATTCCGAAGGCCACCAGGAGAAGGCATAAAAGCTACGAAGTCTTCCTCGCCTTCGAACACCATCCAGATGATACGTTAATCAGCAAACCTTTGAGATAGCGTGGTCCACTTCACGCAGACCTGGAGGAATTTTGATAGCAGAAAGCGCCCTTCGGGAACAACGTCCGCGCAGTCAGCTGGGGATGATCATATATTGTTCGCTTTCACCCGAACCATATGCTAATCGCACATCCTTCACGGTACATTCCAGAATGCAAACGTTTGCACACCAGTCAAAGTTTCGTTGAGACAGTAATGTCTGGACTGTCCTCTGTGGCCAACAACCCAACTTCGTTCACCATGATATTAAAATTTTCAACAAAACCCGTTACCATCGTCCAATTTACCCACTCTAATTAGTTTGAAACCGCGCTCTTGGGATCAATTCTATCACTTAATAATCCCCTGCGGGCCTTGCTTCACCGGCTTACCTTGAATTTTAACATATCACTTTGTAATTCTGTCTTCTAAACCGAGGTTCGGTAAAAAACAGCACGGGTTGCTTTCGCATGCAGACATTTGTAATAGGCTCAGTAGGTACCTATATGAATAGGAAACAGGAGGCCTGTAGAATTAAACGGAAAGGTGTCCCGGGCTGGTCGTTGCTCTGAGCAGGACAGCTGAGAGCAGAAAAACAGTCAGAAAGGTCAGATTCTCAAAAATAACCCCAGAATGCTTAAAAATGAGACACTCAAACTTCACCGACATCTCCGTCGGGAGTCCTGCAAGAACCTAGGCCAATTATTCAACCAACCGACCAATCAATCAATCAACTCGTCAACAGTCTGGATCGATTAAAAGTGAAATTCAAATGGCGCGAGATCCCTTGTAATTACTGCACTCATTCGTTTGCAATAAAGCTGTTGTGTTTCTTTCTGGCCGGCACTGAGGCACTGGAGCAGGAACAGCAGTAAGATATAACAGATTAGCGATAACCGAACCCAAGGAACCGTGGCAATAACTGCCACAGCGTTGAAGGGAATTCTGCTTCAAAAGCAAAACAATTTTGAAGCGACACAATTGTTTTTGGTTGAAACCTTTACGCATCAACTCGAAATTCAACCACCAAGTCCCGCCCCTGGTGCGAATTTAGTCGACTGGAGAGCCAACAGCGTCACGGAGTTCCATTATAACTTTGCTGCTAATCTGACCTTTGATTCGTGGTTCAGGCGTTCGGGAGATATTTTTACAGTCTAACTGAAGCACAAAGATGGCACCTGGAAAGTGCGTTTAATGCTTAGAAAGCTTGGTGCAACGAAACACACGGTATTTCACCTTCATCCTGCCAAAGAACACGCGAGATCTGAGTTTTGATAAAATTGTGCAGCAATTCGCAAAAATTTTCGGTGAGCTTTCGTCCTTGTTCAATATCCCCTATTAATATATGAAAATAGAGAGAAAGGAGTCTAAAGGCTGTATGTCACTTATGCCGGTGAGGTCAATCTTGAATGTGAACAATTCAAGCTATCTACCATCCCGAAAGATCAGGTCAAGTATCCTATTTTCATATGTGGCCTTCAGTCGCATTCAGAAAGTGATATCAGATCGAGGCTAATAAACAAGTTTGAACAGTCTCCCGAGGTAACGCTGCAGTCCATTACTCACTAGTGCCAGCGCCTGCTGACTCTCAAACACGACACGGCAATGTTAGAGAAACCAATATCCAACCCCGCTTTCGATATCGCCAAGACGACTCCGAGGCCACGGAGGCCATGGTGGAAATTTCGAAAGGAGCAAAGCCCCTTCGGCACGCCGCCAATGCGGTGAGTGGCATTCTGTGCGGCTGTGTTTCTTTAAAGAGTCCACATTTTCAGTGCGTAATAGACGTGGGCACAAGGAAAGCCAGTATTGGACGCGGAAAACTAGTCGAAGATGCCGCCAAACCCATAGGTCATGAAGCAGACAAAAGCAATCAGAACGACGGTCTAAAGCAGCCGTTACCGCCGAACGGGAAGTCCATGCTGTGGGATTGCAAACTACAAGCCAAATTTCCGTGAATTGACATGGCCCGTGAAGCCACCAAAATGACAACTCACTACGGAAGGAAATGGAATCCCACCAATCCAGCTGGCCAACTGCCTGTCAACCAGGATAACTCCGGCAACTTTTTAACGACGGGGATCATTATTTGTTGTCGGTTCCTGTCTTCTTCTTGGTGGCCGAATCGCAATTCCCACCAAACTGCGCAGCCAGGTCCTGGCATGGTTCCACAGTATACACCCAGGGATGAGCCTAATGAAGACCCTCGCTCGAAACTGTGTTTATTGGCCCTGCATGGATGGGCACGTGGAGCATGTATGCCGGAGTTGTTTCCGATGCACGGCGGCCTGGAAGTTATCCAACCAACACTTACCACAGCCTTGGCCCCAGCCAAAAAACCATGGTCGCCCATCCACATGGATTTTTCCGGGATAATTAATGGACGAAGCTTCTTCATTGTTGTCGATGCATTCAGCAAGTGGCCTGAAGTCCTAGTTATGTCGGAGACGACAACAATATCAACCATCACTAAACTGAGGCATTTGTTTTCCATATTCGGTATCCCGGAAACTATTGTGTCGACAGTTGTACTCAGTTCACGTCCCATTAGTTTGGTGAATTCGTTCAAAGACACAGCATCACACACGTTACTTTCACATCATTTCATTTCCGATCCAACGGTCAAGCTGAACGGTTCGTGGACGTTGTCTACGACAAACCAGAAGTGGAAGGTATCACGGCACAAGTCTTGGACACGTTTCTGCTGAATTATAGAGCAACTTCTAATCCAGTCTCCGGACGGTTGCTCTCCAGCAAAGTCTACGATAAACAGACGACTGAGACTTACCCACGACGCTATTGTACCAAAATGAGCGCGTTTTCAATCACCTACACGGGGGGAACCAAAGTCTTGGTCTGGAGACCGTGTGCACGTGAGGGCACCAATACCGGACTGTAGGAGCCGTCTGAGTGGGATTATTGATGTAGAGACGACATTTCAATCAGCTACGGTCGAATGAGTTACCTATCCCAAAAGCGGAAGAACAGTTACTACACCCCAGCAGGTTGCCTAAAACCAAGACCAGCCCCAATAGCCCCTGATTCACATGCACCGCCTAGGACAGATTCATTTCTGCGCTAGAAAACTGGTGGAATCTTTTTAACCTGATAGCTGCCGAAAATCGGACTTTGATCGGCCCAAGAAGAGGGGAGTCAGGAAAGTCGAATTTCTGAGGATTACTGCAGAATACCAGAAACCAAACTTCATCAAAATCTCTAGGAAAGCCAGCAAGCATGCATACCAATCAGTTGATCGATTCATCAGCAGTCTGGATCGATTAAAAGTGAAGTACAAATAGCGTGAGATCCCTTGTAATTATTGCACTCGCTCGTTTGCAATAAGTCTGTTGTGCTACTTGTTGGCGAGTTTTTTATCGGCAATGAGGCACTAAAGCGGGGTCAGCAGTAAGATATAACAGAAACGCACATACAGTACTGAGTATGACAATATTAGTGTGCCTAATGAGTGTTATATGGATGAAATGTATTTCAGCCCTTTGGCAAACAACTTTTCTAGACCTGTGTAAATATTTGGAAACCGAGTAGCGGATGAATTCGGACAAAAATTCTGGACAACGAACTTTTGTATGGGTGCTTCATCTGTGGAAAACGGAGTTCCTTGAATGTTCAATCAAACGACTATTGGCCCATGTTGCTCAAAGAGACACTATTTTGTGAGAACCGTATTCTTAAAATAATGGAACGATGGGAAGGTGTATGCTAACGAAGGCTTAATCAAGAGTATTTTTCTCCGGTTGATAGAACTAAGGGGGTTACACGAACACCGGCCGAGTATAAAGGGGACGTGGAACGGCACACTAAGGGGGGCTCAA
The DNA here is from genome assembly GCA_004794785.1 of Opisthorchis felineus. NCBI lineage: Eukaryota > Metazoa > Platyhelminthes > Trematoda > Opisthorchiida > Opisthorchiidae > Opisthorchis > Opisthorchis felineus. Next base: position 333,593 of record SJOL01009743.1, on the reverse strand, counting down.
ATTCACCGTGTACGTACGGAACTAACGCGTAAGACAGGAGCCATGACAATACGGAGGGTTTGGATAAGTGTTGCGTGAGCGTGTATGGATATCAGGAAAAAATTGGTGCGGGGCGAGAAAGCGGAAGTGTACTGAAACAGAGAGCACAGACAAGCCCGTGGTGAAAAAGTATTTGGGACAACCACCTAGGGGTTTGTTCTGGTGTTCGAGCGTTTTTAGCGCTCAGAAGGCCTGTTCTGGGGTGGATAATATTACCAGACTCAGCCCGTGTATATCTACTGGAAGACTGGTGTTGTGGCTACCTAGACAGGGCGGTTTGGGCTGATGTTTTAAATCCTGTGATTCAGCCTTCCTGTGAAACACGGAAGGTGGGATTCAGAGAGCCGCACGAGAGCCTGTATTTGAAAAAGGTACCGTTAATTCTAGCTAGCCGTCCTGGGTACGGCGGGTGGCAAGGACTCGGAACAATCTTAGTTACCGTTCACCGAATGTCTTCTAAAATGGCTCCAGCCCGCTCCATCCATGAGGTCTCTGCTTGACTACGGTATTTCAAAAGAGGCCGGACACAGGCGGATGCTGGGGGTGGGGCTTTGAACGTCAGCGGATGGAAAGCAAGTGCAGTGTTAAAAATTGGTGGAATTTACGGTTGGGTGTGTGAGGGTGGAAGGTCAGCAGAACACAAGGTTTGTCCGATCTAGAGAGAGCTTTTGAGAGCCCAAGATGAGCGGGCATCAGCGGTTTCCCGCAAGGTGACAGAATCCCTACAAAATATCTTGAGATGATTACCATCCGCGGGCGCCCAGCATTTTGGGTGGTGACAGAGATGGTCGAATTTTAACAAAAAATATGAAAAAAGGAGGGTCAACAAGGGATACATGAGAAACTTTTCTAGGGACACTAAGAAAGTCAGAAGGAGAGAAGCGAACGTGAGATATTTGGGTCCTGAAACCCCCTCCGCTGGCCTCCTCCAGTGGCAGGGGAGTTAACCACTGGTATGTTCACCGGGGAGTGAAATCGTTGGGGTGTGTATTTCAAGAGGGTTATTTCTGAATCTCGAGTAGGCCACGAATCATCATGAAATATCAAATGCGGAGACAGATGGGACACCAAATGATGCAGCTTAACGACTGATTACAAATGCTGGCGCCGATTTCGTAGAGGCATTTCAGTGCTGTTACAAACGTCGTCGCGCCAGATGGGTCTTAGTTGTGAGGAGAGTAACATGTTGTTGGCGATAGTCGGGCGGGTACGGTTGGGCGTGGTTGGGTAGAATGTTGGTTGAACCAAAGGAAGGAAGGGGTGGCGATGGGTGAAATTGATGGATTGTGTTGGGAGTAGGTTGTGGAGTGCGCACGGCGAAGCTAAAATCGAAATGAGGAACTCAACTTACACATATTAGAAAAGTGGGCAGCGGCAGGTGTTTAAGAGGAGTGGCTTGCGGTTTACAGTATGCCGCATGGGGATACTTGGGTGTCAGGAATTGGGAGATTTTGGGCGGTGATTAGAACTGGCAGTGCGGCTCCGGGCCACAATCGACATGTAGCGCGTAAAATAATGAGTGGAGATCGAATATTGGCTTACCACGCGACTACGAAAGACAGGAGTCTGTTTGGAATATTCGTGACACTTTTGCAGAGCAGATGCAGCGTACTGGTCTATTTTGGTCGAAGCCGGAGACTTTGCTTGACTTCTGTGGGGTTTCATTATTTTTCTGGACCGGATAATTGAAAGGGAAGAGTTATCAACGTAAGTGGTCCGCTGAACTGGAAGCTGGTGCTGGCACCTTTGAAACCGTATGGACTTGGCTCTCTGTTTGGTGTGTTGTTTTGATGGGTATCTGACTGAAAGATTCTGCTGTGCTAAGGAGGGCGGAGACCAGTATTGTTTTTCGAAATTGAAGAGGGAGGGGGTGTGAGGACATAGAATAGTGGGATTACCGCAACTTTTGGCTGATGGCCTCTGATTTCATCCGCTCAGTTTGTGACAGTTCCCAGAGGCACAGGGGTTCAACCGTGAGTTGCTTCAATGTTCAGAGCTAGGACAAAAGATATTTTTCTGTGACTGAGGCAAACGTGTAGCGCGGTTGATGAGCACCGGCTAAGCCAATTCTGAAAATACAAGGCTGCTGAAGCAGCCTCAATGCTGAGTGATGTTAGTGGCAAAGGACATTTGACCGGGATATATATGGGGTATTTTTGACTGAACAAGAGACACTGGATGATGAGCATTTTTGGGCCAGCTTCTGCATCCACGAGTGGACTTAGTCTTTTTGAATATATAAAGTGAGAAATACCCGTCTCTGGACTAAATCGTGTGGTTTTAAGTGACACACAACCGTCCTCAAGCACAAAGACCTCACTGAGTAAGGGCAGTTGGTTAAGTTTTGTGGGGCGATTTTGTCTTCCTGATTAGCAAGACGTAGTGTGGAAAGCAGGCTAGTGGGTGGTTCTTTCAACATACAGGTGTGTTCTGTGATAATTTTGGTGCGGTTGTAAGAGTGGTGTGGGACTGGGACAACAGTTTGAGGTGCGGGGAGCCAGAAGACAGAGAGGAAGAGCAAGGGATACATGAAGATGGGTCACAGCTGTCCACTTCTTACGGCAGAGGCTGCGTCAGAATTTAGTGGTGCAATGAACCGGTTGTAAAAGGCCAAAGAATATTTCTTGGTGTCTCTCCGAGTATTCGTCACACTGCATATGCTTAGTTACCCACTTACAAGACACCGTAGTCGTTGCTCCAGTAGGTTTCCAGGATCCTACAACTGATCAGTGGAAATAGGTTTTCAGGCAAGAGGCTCACCAGTAATTGATAATGGGCGCTGTTCCGGCTTACTGAACGGGGCCGTCGTTTGGACAGTGTTGAAAGATATTTCCGGATTTAATGCCCGCCTGAGTAGGAGAAAGCAATACATGGGAGAAAGCACACACGAAACTGACGAGAAGCAGAAGTATATCTAACATCACAAACGAGATATTCAGCAGGGTTCCAGGTGAGTTTCTCGCAATACCAAATTTGTTTGCAAATGAGTGTCTTTCGCTAAAGCTAACTGAATGTTTAGCTGTTACCATCAACCGTTATATCATATATCGCTATTGTCGGTTGGTGTGATTTAGAAAATTCATGGAGGGTCTACTTTGTGGTAAAACATGAAGTAATAATATCCCCGCCCCCCAAACGGCTATCGAATGAAGGATGTAGGTATTTCAACAGCGCGCTAATTCATTTCGACTTACTTAAGTGTGTGTGATTTCTTCCTTTCCATTAGTGAATTACTGAGCCATGCATACCGTTTAGCATAGACGTAGTCTGTTCTCTTCGTCATTGTCTGTCAGACTGATTGAATACTAGTTGTCTCGACTTGTTTGAATTAGTCAGTAGGCTGAACTCGTTGACTCTGGCACTGCCTTGAGTTTGGTACGCGTTACTGTGGCCGACGGGAACTTTGGATGACATGGTTGGTTGGGAACCATTTAACCTACTAATTTACGTGCATAGAAGCCAGAAACAAAGGAGCTAATCCAAGGATGCATTGCCATATTTGGAGGAATTCTGATACACTTTACTTTTGGTCATTTTTACACGATCGGTAAGACCGAAAAGATACTAGCAACCTTTTAGCAAACATGGTTCCATATATTATGGGGTATACGAAGGCACGAGTACAGCCTGATGTTAGTGATGGCTTGACCATCTGGTTATCAGCCCTTGCCCTTGGTGTTCAGGGCGTCGTAATGCCCATTGGTGGTATCATTGCAGCAAAAATTGGTTTCCGGTATGTCGTGGCAGCCAGCTGTCTGTTAGAAAGGTAAGAATGATTAAATTCTTCACCTACCGTTGTGGGCTTGCCTGAAGGTGATGTTATTTCATATTCGGTTACCTGTTATGGGGAAACCTAGGATTTCTCTATATAAACTGTACCCTACTTTAATATCAGACGCGATGCTTGCTAATTGGGTAACTTGGAATACACTTACTTTGGTCACGATTTCACTTCCATGTAAGGGAGCTGAATATCACTACTTGTTGAAAAACCCTCATTGGCCTCAAATGTGGGTGTCATGAGAAGAACCTCGAGGAGGTTATTCCACACTGCTTGTGCCCCCACTAGCACTCAATTCCAAACAGCATCAGAGCGCGCCACTAAGAACTAACTTCTTTGAAACCGATATCAAGCAGTAAGCTATTAAACGGTATATTGGTTAGTTAAGTCGTGTAGTTGCTCATTCATTCTCTCAATAATCTAGGCAGTTAAGTCGTCAGTGGAGATGAGATCATCATTGCGCATGTGCTGCATAACCTATTTGCCCCACTTAGCTAGACCAATCAAGCAATATGCTGTGGACTTCCGAAGCCGGACAACTAAGTCAAGAAGCAAAATAAGCAAGTGGTTGATCTGGAGTGGGGGATCCGTATACGGATAATGGGGAGCAACTGCTTTAGTTATGTGCTGATCACCGTCTGTTCCTGGCCAGTACGAACTTCCAGCACAAACGCTCACATCGAATTGCCTGGAGGCCACCAACCCCGGGACATTCATGAACTCGATTGGGCCATGTGGCTATCAGTTATTAAGGGAGAGCCTCAAATAAAGATTGCCGTTCTTTCTGAGGTAGACAACTTGACTCTGATCATACCATTGTGCGGCTTTGGGTAAAACTTCGCTTCCCGTCATCAATACGCGTGCCAAAGCACAGCACCTGCATTCATCAACACTGGCAAGTGACAGTAGCTTAAGAGTATCAAGCTGACGTGGTTGGAAGCTATCTGAACCGCACGGTTATGCGAATTACTATGATTGCTTGCAGGTTAAACGAAAACGAGTTAAATGAACTGTGCTGTCGGCTTTCCGAACTTCTTGTCCAAGCCACGCGACTCAACTGAGTGAACCCTGGATATCCTCGAGATTAGCAAGTCTTATTGTTGCCAGGAAGGCCATATCAGCAATTAGCGAATAGGATGGCGCACGCATCTCCCTAAAACACCGGATACTCAAGAGCTTGTATGTGTGATGGAGAACTCTGGGAGATTTCGAAGGCCCAGGAGATGGAGATGACTTTCGCTGTAGGCATCAGCTGATTCGATCAACCGGTTAAAAAGAAAGGTGTCTGCGGAAAGAGTAGAACTGAAGTTCATTTGCAGCATCTTCGTCTTGAGCGACGGGCTGAATACCTCAAAGAACAGTTCATCTGGTCTCCTCCAGCAAAACTCAGAGGACCTGAATGGAATAGCGACACCAGCCCACCCTCAGCAGCAAAAATCCAATGTAGGATATCACTGCTTTAAAGCTACAAGACATTTGAACCGGATGGTCTGCACCCCACACTCTTCAACTTAGCTGATGTGGTCCTGATTAACAGTCTGACGATCATACTCCAGAAGATTTGGAACAAAACCTGAATACCAGTCGAATGGAGACTCTATACTGTCATCCTCGTTTTAAAAATAGACGCAAGAATGTCGTGCAAAAACGGTTGGGATGTCAGCCTGGTATCCTTTGCATCTAAGGTGTTCTCTGGCACCATTTTGCCCAAGTTGGTTGATTAGCGGGAGAAACAGACTCGTTGGAATCAAGTAGAGTTTCGCCCTGACCGAGGATTCATTGGCTATATCTTTATCTTGAGACAAAATTTTGCACAGCGCCACTCCTTCAAACGTCCCACGTTGGTTGTTCTTCTAGATCTGAAATCTGCTTTTGACTCTATCGATCGTGAGGAACATTGGCGGTGTCTGGCGATCAAAGGTGTCCCTTATGAGGGCACTGTATGCGAACTCCTGTGGGCGCGTACGAGTATGGGAAAGGCTTTTGCCTGATTTCATCACGTCCAGTGGTGTAAAACAAGGCTGTCCTCCCTCACCTTTCCTTTTCAACTTTGTTATTGACGTACTGCCTGGAATTTTTCTACCTGCCTCTGAAACCTCGGAGTCGAAATGCTCCTGGGACGTTCGCTCGAGGACATTGAGTATGCGGACTATAGTACTCTCCTTGGTTCAGATCCTTCAAAAATGCAAGCCATTTTGAACAACTTTAATAACTGCCACACAGTTTGGTATGCGCTTCATACCTGAAAAGCGTAAAGTGCTACCACAAGACCGGGTTGGATCAAACCCAAACCTCATGCTTGGAGAACAACGGATCGACACGATAGGTCAATTTGTTTACCTGAGCAGTTGTGTAAGTTCCGGTGGACTGGCTGTAGATGAGATCACCTCTCGAATCGGGAAGGCCAGGGCTGCTTTTGCAACTTCCGACACCTATGGCACTGACTTGACGTCAGTTTGTCTGTCAAGGGCAGGGTTTGCACTGCTGCAGTGCAATTCATACTGCTTTATGGATCGGAAGCGTGGCATCTACGTGCAGAGAACGTACGAAAGATGCCAGTGTTTGACCACTGGCGTCTCCGAAGCATTTTGAGTCTTGTGGAAACATCGGGTTAGTAATGCTGAGGCACGCCAGATGGTCCTATGAAAACGGAAGTCACTCGCGATAGGTGAATTACTCACGCTTCATAGTTTACGATGGTTGCCACATATACTCCGCATACCAGAGGACCGTCTGCCTTGCAGAGCTATTTTCGCGCAGCCCTGTGTTGATTGGAAGCGACCGAGAGGTGGACAGTGTATAACCTGACAACCAGGAGACTGAGTTGGGACGACTACAGCAGCTTTCCTGGATGGGGAACCCTGGACTCGATTCAGCAGTGGTTAATGACACTGACAGAAATGGCCCAGTCGCGCAGTCAGTAGAAATCGTGCATCAAAGCTGTCCACTCCAACGTGTAGGTGCCCGATTTCCAAACTAGATGAACATACCACGACCTCCAATGCTGGGCTGTATACCCCAAATCTCCCACCTTCCGGTGGCCGAAACTGTAACTACTGGAGCCGATGTACCCATCGTTCATGATAGCTGATAAATTTAGCTGAGCAAAGGTGCCTATTTTATTTTCGTTTGCTTTTGTTGCTGTTGAGAGTTCAGGTTTGAATCTAGAGGATTTTAAAGCTCCAACGTGCAGACCTCTAAGTGAGAACCCAATCAACCTGAAAAATAAAGATGACATTATTGGCATTTCTGAAATGGAGGAGGAAGTGTACACGTTACCGAATAAGCTGCTTTAGAGCGTTTAATCCTTTGGCATGTGTCTTGCATCATCAAAGTGCAAAGTCCTCCTTCCGGAATTACGGTGCGAAATATGTCCCGAAAGACTCGAGGAGAGACACTTGGAGTTGTGAATCACTATCTGTCTCACGGACTATGCAGCAACTCTGACGGTAGTGTGACAGACAAACTCACCGCGCGAATCTCAAAAACCAGAACTTTACTCACCAATCCGCGCCATTTTCACCATCAACTGGACACCACTAGGTGTGCGCGCTGTATTGTCGTGCGGCTGCGAGACTCAGCCGCGGTAGATGAAGGATCTGATATGTCATCAGCGGTTTGGCCACCAATTTCTCATAACCAACACTGAAATCACGAGGTTCTCAATAACATGCTTGAGAGACGGGCCGTTGGTTACGTTGATGATGCTTCACTCAAAGACTGCATTTAGAACTGCCGCCTATCCAGAACGGCGTTGTTTTCCGTGCGTAATCCAGCGGGGAAGAAACATAGAGGTGGACAAAATATCGTATAACATGAGAGATCAGGAGTGTGGATGCGGTGAATGTGCAAATGTTTAGAGGTCGAACGAGGCACTTGGAAGACGGATTTGGAGGGTGACGATGAAGACGTTCCTCTGTACTGGGAACCGTCTGAATAATAGCACCCAGCTGAAGCATGTTAGTCCTTGAACACTCCTAGCTGCCAGACGCTAGCTTCTATTGCTTGCTGTGCAGGTTAGAACCGTACTGTCTGCATAACGTGATTGATCTGATCACCGTGACGAACACTCTCGTAGGAGTCAGTCAGTTTAAAGCATATGGTGTAGGGCTAATAACAACCTTATATCCACTTTAATGGGATTTTTAGCCTTCACCTTGGTTCTTAATATAATCAAATCGATATGCTAAGACATTCGATTATCAACTCTCCAGTGAATGTTCTCTCAGTTGATACAGTTCATTTAAGAAGTTGCTGATGAGGTGCGGAGTTCTGAGGACATTTCGTGAGACGTGTGAAACAGCGGCTTGTTGATGGCCTATGTTGTTGTTTGTTTGTAATAGACGTATACTGGTGTTTTTTAGATAGTCCACCACACTGTAAGAGCGAACGGAAGCACCTGAAATGCAACGCCGCTGTTGAGGTCACTGACATAAAGATCAAGGAGTACGGGTGTAAGGGCGGATATTTTGGGCACTCCATATTGCCTTAACGACAGCTGTTTACTCTATGCTAATTTCCAGTCAGTAACAGAAGGACTTAATTCAGACTGAAATAAATACAGCTGAGCTGTCTCAAGGCTTTTGTCCCCCCATAGGTAATCTTTACGCGTATTTCATTTGCCACTTCCCATCTATCTTACATTTGTAATATGTCTACGGCAGTGAAGCATCAGTGTCAGCACTGATGTTGCTGTCTTTGATGATGTTGACTGTAATATGCCGGTGCTGCATATTTCAGAAAGCGAAAAATGAACATAGCAATGCTTCTCGGCTCCAAAACGCCCATAACTTTCTCTCTTCTTCCACCACCCTGGCAATGCGGTCGGTTTCGGATAGTTGTCAGTAACACAAGCTGAGGTTCGTAATCCCACTATAAAAGGAAAGTAATATGGTGCTTCCTGCAGTGTTCTGCCAGCACATGAGCATTAAAACTTAATAGGGTTGACGGACATGTTTTTCACTAGCTGGGTGCATTCAGCTATCCCAGTGTTCTGCTCCGACTATTGAGGTAGCCCATTGCATTGATTTCACAAAATTATGGGACCCGGAATCAGTCCCTGGAGCGCATCACTTGCTCCGGGTAACCATTCAGATGATTCGCCGTTATCCTACAGGTACGGGCTTCCAGAATGTAAGCTACACAGTATGTTAAAGACACCACAAAAGTTTGATTAATTATGTTGCGCTATATTAAAAACTTCACTGAGTTCTGTGGATGAACGATTTACCTGATGCTCTCGACAAACAAAACTAACAAAGCTTTTGCATGCCAACAAAATGTTCATGAAGTGGGGTCTGTTTTCATTTTTCTTTGTATATCTTCATTCTTTTCACTTCCTCTTCAACAACTTTTCTGATTGCCAAATCTAAGCTGGCTGTTTTCACTGGTTGGATCGCGTTCTCAAGTCACCTAAAATTGGTACTGAACTAAATTTTCCATGCTGCGGAAATAGAGCTCCAGTTGTCATGTGCTGATATGAAAAAAACAGATCTTTAGTTTATTCTGATGCTGCAGTATTGCTATTGTTCCGGGCAGTTTGAGACTGCAGGCTTTATGCTGTTGTTGATTGGCGCTCCATACTTTCACAGGTTTCGGCGTTGGAGCGAACACAAGCAAGCATCAACGCACCATTTTCGTCGTCATTAACCCCTTTACCTGACTCATCCATCAGCAAAGCCCGGTTGTTACGGAAGAGAACAAATTCACGCAGTACATTTAACCTCAATTATTCTGTTAACACGTTCGGCTGAATTTTAAGTTTAATCTTCACAGTTTAAAATAAGAATGCTGACAAAAATGGGTAGAAACACTTCAGATGGCAGCGGAAATATGCAGGGACTGTCGGGCTAGAGTTTACTTAATAATACAACTAATCGTGTATCTTTAGCGCTCTTTCACTGCAAACCTGCTGTGTCATCAGCAGGAATCAGGGTGGGTGAGATACCGCCAGGATTCTCAAGCCTAGATAGGAGCAGCCAAGATTCAAGGGTTGGATTTGAACTATCAACCTTTCAGCCAGTAAAGCCGCACCTTACTTGGTCACAGGAGACAGCTCGACTTATGCGTTATTTACTAGCCTCGATTGCTTTCTCACTTGCCATCTGTTCGCCCCCTCCATATTGATATCTGGTTCGACTGAGATGCAGGTCGAATGTTGGCAGGTGTGCAATTATTTTCCCTCAATAGTTTGATGCCTTTCTTCGTTTACATTAGATTGGAGTTGACGCTTGAATATTAGGCTGATTATGGGTCGCCTTGTGAAAAGCAAACTGCCCATGGATCATCGGCTTGAATTGTCTATCCCATTTTGGAAGAATGACATTCGCAGTTTGATACCAGTGGATACGTCATGTTACATTTTCATCAACATGACCCGTCTGCCTTTACACTCAAGTACCGAATACTTGGCGGCTTATACACCTAACGGCAGAAAAGACCATAGGCACTGTCTGGTTCAACGTTCTGACCGTTATCGCACATGATGGTCAAACAGAGGAGCGGTTAAAGTTCTTTTCAATGACAGGACTAAGTAGGAATGTCTTTTCGGGCCTATTTTCAGCAGAACGTTGTTTCATCATCCCTAACGATAGACCATGTGCAGTTATACAGTGGTTTCAGATGCAGTGGTTTCGTTCATTAACGGATAGTACACTCGGATAAAGGATTTGGGCTCTGGTGGTGGCTCAAAACATTGGGTATCCAATTATGACTGTGGGCAAGTTAAAACACGCTGCGTTCGTGCGCAGGATGCGTATTATATTCGGCACTTTGGACACAGGGACGTCGGACGGTACGCTGGGCCGTATTCCCTAATCAGTTCAACGACTATTATGGTCACGATCCAAACTAAGCGAGTTTTTTGGGATGAATTACATGCTGCGCTGTCAAGCCATGGGCTCCATGTGCAAGGTTGACTATAAAGGATCGTGTGAGTTTGGCGGTTCTATAGCACATGCTGTTCACCTAATTTATCATGTGCATGTTCGACGGACATCAGAAGCCACCCCATTGCCTTATTCCCAAAGCAGCACTTTACGATTTCCAAGCGTGAAGCACTCACTGAATGGTGCATCAAGGTTATTAAGGATATTTAGTATTACCTGTCCTGGGGCATTTTAACCTTGCAGGCGTCAGAGGTTGGCGCGAACCTCCTTATCAGCAGGCAAAACATAAAAACCGAGGCAAGAAGAACTTTTTCTGACACCATCTAATTTGGTCGATTTAGAGAAGAAACCTGCCTTAGAACTTCATTCATTCACCAGAATTGGTATACCTCGCCAAAATTTTGAACATCTACTGGATAGACTTTGCTCTGGTACCGAAGTGTAAGTGGGGTCAGCCTATGGTTAAAAAAGATACGCATGGTTAGTAACATAGAATTGTGGTTCTTCTATGCTTAACGTTAGATGGCAAAGACGTATTCTAGGCATCTGCTCACAGAAGTGAACCCAGTGCGATTTTCACGGACATGCCTTTGTGGGTGTTCGGTCCACCTACACATGATAAGATCAGAAAGAACCAGGTTGGTATTGTCGTGGTTTCAGCGCTTTTGTATATCCTTTTTGAAGAATGGATTTGCTAATCTTCTTCTAGTTTTTTATTTGCCCCAGGTGATACAAATAGTACCGTCCACCCGGCATCTTTAAAGAAGGTCTAGCTCCTTTTTTCGCATTAGAATTGGTATGTTGCCTTTTCTTTTGTCTTCAAAGATCTTAGTTCCTCATCCCATTTGACTTCATCCGCTGCTCCTGGGGAAAGCGCTGAAGTGGGGCAGCTAGCTCAGCATCTTTCTCCAAACCACGATTTTGCAAGTACATTTCTGAGGTGATTGTTTAGTTGACGGCGGTTTTTTCAGATCGGGCGATCAGCACAACTTACACAGAGCATGACAATTTTCGCTGACGGAAGCGTTCAATTTCTTGAGTTTCGGCATGCACCAACATTCCAAAGGCTCTTTATTATTTAGCGTTCCAATAATGTGTGTGCACGGCCATAATCGTTTATTTGCTAGTATACGATTTCCGGCATTATCCTGTTTCTAGCAATGGTCCTCATTCTTTTAGTATGGTCGAAAAAGAGGACAGGCAGTTGGACTCCATAATCACAGCTTCTTTTATGTGTTCCAATGCATTATTTTGGTGTTCACAGTCAACATTTTGTCGGATGCCGTTGGAAAATTCTTGGGCTAGCTGCAGCTGCTTTCCGGTTCTAAGTGGGTGGCACACCTTTTGTCGACTTCCGGAATCCTTAAAAATGCGTATTTCTGCACCATATGAATAAACAATGAGCTCAAGATGTAGCTGTCTACTTGCAGCTAATAACCGTATGATATAAAGAGGTTCGCGGATGATTTAAACTAGATTACACGGTGCAAACGTTTGTGTCGGAATCTGGTGTTCGACAGGTACAGTTGGTGGCCAGTGCAAAGCTTTGCAAATTCGCACTGTTTGAATCCGTATAGATTATTGAGTTGTGCCTTCACAGGCTAAGTCTACCAGCTTAAACGTTTATATCACAAGCAAGGATAATGTCAGCATTTTTTTGCCCGATAAAGTGGCCAAAATAGACCGCAACAAAATATATGTTTGCAGCGTTGGTATTAGCTGGAGCATACTATGGCGCCACAGACAACAACCGGCTACTGCGTCAACGAATATTTGCATTGATTAAGCCAGACGGATAGACAGCGTAATAACTATTATTTTCCGGAATCTAGTCAAGTAGGGCGCATTCAGCTCTAAGGATGAGTGCGGATCCTCCACCGCACATATATTAGGCCATTGTCTTACGATCACCGGACATATGATGAGTGAAATGCTGAAAAGTTGGGCTAGTTCTGGCGTTTTAAGCGCGTAACCTATCTGGTTTTGTGCATGCCTGTTTTGGAAACACATCATATGTCTACCTTGAGAATTGAAAGGCCTGTTGGTTTATTTGGCCTAAAGTACGGAACTTGAGAACCCCTGCGCAAAATGGATCCCTCGGATTTACCGAGCAGTAGGTAAAGGAATAGTGACCGAGTGTGCATTGATACAAGAGCGTCAGCTGACGAGATAGGGTTGGGCGGGACACAAATATCAGTGTAAATACAGCTGCGATAATAAGTTGTACTTGCCCGTTACTAAGAACAAAAAAGACTTTTTTAAATTTTGCATCATCTTGAGCCTTTGCCATTAAGGCAAGGGTGACGGATATGAGACCGTTAGAACGGACTTTTGTCACCGATTTGCAAAAGTATTGATGTAATATTCCTTAACTGATATGTACGTTCTTATGACACAGTGTCATTGTTTCGTTAATACAGATAAAACATTTTGTCATGAAAGAGATTTTTGATATGCCTACCAGTTGGAGCACTCAAGCACTGGTCTACCCTGTGCCTCAGCAGGCTAAGCGAAGTTAGGTCTGGCTGAGAAAACTTCACTGATGTGGGGATTTAGTATATTGGACAAGCTTGTATTAATCGGTGTATGAAGCCGGACCGTAGGCATAGGACGCTTTCTCAAGGACAGTGATTTAGTCTTATGAAGACATATAAGACATACTTTATTGATTCGGGGAACGGGCTTCCATGGCGGGAACTGCCATGGACTCAATCCCGTGCGTCCAGAGTGGTCCTCTCCGTACATGTATTTCCTGCTATCAAGGGGAATGCTAACAGCCCAGATTGTATAAATGGTCCTTGTGCTGTTCTCTGAGGTGGCACTCGTTTAGCACAAGCGCGGCACTGCTTAACGTCTTCACTTTGATGTACTACCACCCACTGTCAATTTACCACTGCACTGGTGACGAAACGCCTCCAACCACGTTGCCCAGCTCAGCCAATAGAACAACAACTCGGTGTATTTCCCCTTTTGGGTTTCCTAATGATTTGAGCACATAGAGGCTTTGTTAGGGGAGTTGCGTTTGACTGATTGATGCTTCTGTATCGATGATGTTAGGGATTTTTAATCAGGAGGTAATCTCCACCAACTTGCCTCATGCTGTAAGACTCCAACTTGCCGCTATACTATATGGAGGTGCAAAAATGTCTGTCGCAAAATATTTGAGAAATGTTTTTTTGTTTGATACTTTGTGATCTAACCTGGATCGAATTATTTCTGGAGGATTGCACAATAAGAGGTGTAAAATGGTGAAGAGGTCAAGTTGCAGGCTTCTATCCAGAAGGGTACTTGGTCCTAGATCATCGGTAACCTGTCCTGTCCCGACTAAATCTGAGGGGTCTAACTGTGGGCTTGTGAAGAACTGCATGTCATTTATATGCTAGGAGGACAACTTCCTCTCAAACGAGTGCCTCATTACGCCTCCTAATTATGTGCACATTTACTGCAAACTAACGGTAGAACAGAACTAAACTCAGATTTACAACCACAATGCAACGGTTGACGTCGAGAAATGAAGGACACTTTGAGATCTGTGTGTCAGTCGTGCAAGTGGATTTTCTTACAGGTGATTGGGGTCATATCATGCCGTATTACCGACCTCAGTGACGTTTATGAAGTCCCTTTCTTGCCGGACTCTAGCTAAGTCTTTTTTATCCTTGTACTGTTTCTTGAAAATGAAGCTGGGTCACTTCTATTGATGGCACTTCTCTCTGATTTGGTGGTCAGACTAATTTGTCTCCCAGCCGCTCCAAGCTGTAGACGTCTAGTTCTCGGTCGAATTCCCTAGAGATACACAGTCTTTTCCTTTCAGCTCTGTACTAGTTGTGTGGTACTTATGTGGCATTATTTACTACTGGTGTATTATCCTCGATGGTGGTAAATATGACACACAAAATGAAGAACGAATTCAGCATAGTTCCCCAAACAACTTGAAAACGGATCGTCCTACGTAGGACTGATTACTGTTAGCGGAAGTGTAACAAGGTGAGGAGAGGAAATTGGTTCAATTCCAAGATCAGGATAGACTTATAATTCTTTCTAATGTCACAATGGCAAGCTGAGATTCGGAAGTTGAGGTGATTCGAAATTGCTCGTGAGAGAACTGTTATCATGTTAAACTCCATTACGATGTGGCTGAGTGAAATATCATTACAGAGACGGTCTTCTGTTGTCCTACATACCTACTCCATTTGTTCCTCTGTTTTTTGTGAGGTTACCCTTTGGGAGTTAGTGGTTATTTGTGGAACTGGGTGTTACATGTCGGTGTTAGCGCAACGTGTTCCTCAAAACAAACTAAATCTATGATAATGATCATTTTCCTTTCCCTACAGCGGTGGCGTCCTTCTCACATATTTTACTATTCAGAAGAGCTTCATCGGTGTTATTTTCACATATTCACTGATCAAAGGCGCGGGACTAGGGTTCGGATACGCGGTGGTACTTGGAGTAGCAACAACAGTAAGTGGAGTCCAGTCTGTTCAATTGACATAATCCCGATATAATCAAAGGGCCTTTATACATACTGAGTCTGACTCCCCTAAGTTTGCGCATGCGCCGAAGGAACAAACATTATTTCGAAATTGTTGGTTACCTTGGTCAACAGAGATCTCGGTCGTGGTCTCCTTTCAATTCACTCCACTCTGGTGGGGACCCTTGCCTCTAAAGCAAACACTCTGTCCCGCCACCATGAACTTCGCATTTGCACTGGTGTACAAAACGTCGACCTTCAAAAGGGGCAAAACATTTCTGTGATCTTAGCTTTTATTAGTAAGCACTGAGAGTATGCGAAAGCTGTTTGGCCTGGCAGTTAATTTCTGCTTGACTATGGTGAGCTAGGTTGCCAGGGTGAATGGCCTAAGCCCCTGAGTTATGAAGAATAAGATATTTCTGCCTCCAAAAGTAACGTGACAGTTGTTGGATTCATTCGAAAGAACATCAGCTAACTCTGCTCATATATCTGTTAGCAGCTATCAGTCGAATGAAAATGGAGACACGTGACATTCCAGTCGCTGCTTTCTGGAGGTACATTTGTTCGCACATTTTTGAATACACTCCTCCTCGGACGTCTTCCGAAGCTTCATGGTATCATTCAAGTTTAATACTTCATGAAAGTTCATTGAAGGTACATTCTGTTTGATCATGCCTTTGCCTGGATCGATAGGTCTTCTTTCAAAACGGTCTTAAGGAGGTTTAGACCAATGCGGAGAAGGCATTGTGATAGTCTAAGCACGAGCACACTGGAACGTCGGTCATTCAAGTTAGTTTTATCCATTTCAGACACAGAACTGTTCATTCCACGGACATACATTACTTAGTCACATTCGACTACAGCAGGCGTGACTTAGAACTGGTTCGTCATATATTTGTTGTTTAACTGTAGATAGTATTTTTTATTGGATGATAAATCTGAGGACAACCAACCAAAGGAAGACGAAGTAGTGAGTGATCAGCAGACAACTCTAAGACCACGGAAAGAGCCTCATGGTACCTGCTTCATTTAAGGTGGTTTAGAGAACACCTAGGTCTTTAGTGTTACCTCATGTCATTTTCCAAATAATAACAGCTAGAAGGAAAGCAATGTGAGATGAAAAAAATGGAATAGATTTGTTAACTTAAATTTTTCACTTAATAGCCATTCGGCTGTCAGATATAGTTGTGCTTGCTCTCTATCATTTGGAATAGGAGCTTCGTGGGTGGGTCCTGAAGCTGGCATGTGTTGGGACGGTCTGAATTTCCAAAAAACGAAATAAACTTGTGGCTACCATTGAACAACCCAGAGCGTTTTTTGGTGCATTTTGACATTTTTACCACACTGTAACCAACAAATGCAACATCCGATAATTTGGTAGTAATTCTCCCTGGAAAAAGGATGACCGTGGATTTTTGAACGCTTCTCCACGTAGATAGGGTCTACAGGTTTCCAGGTTTATTTGCTACTGGGTTTTGGTGACCATCTGCAAAATTTGTTGAGCACAAAGTTTCGAGGCATTTTATGTGATACTTCCGCTATCCTGAGTTCATGAGTACAATTCGCTGATGGTAATTACGTGATGCCAGTACATCCTCATTTAATTTTCTCTTCTATTTGATGTTCAGTGGTTCCCCCAGCGTAGAGGTATTGTCAGCGGACTTATAGTCGGTGGGTTCGGTCTTGGCGCGCTGATCTTTACTCCTATTCAAACGGCGTTCATCAATCCCAAAAACGTGAAGGTGGATAATGTGACCCGGTGAGTCTGTCAGATTCAAACGTGACCTTTAATGGTACGCAAATTGGACACCCAAGTACTTTATTAACTGCAATGTTCAAAGTGTGATATGCCTTACTTGTAAAACAATGAATATGTAGGCTGGTGGCACTTTTTTTCCAGTGACCTGGCATGGTCTCTGGTTGCATGGCTTGTTAAATGGTTGTGGCATGCTTATCAAGTCAGATAAGGCGGTCAGTTAAGGTTCTGCTGGCACATCAGAGCGTATTATTTTGTTATCAGCCCAGGTTACCGCAGGCTTTTTCATCGTGCTGCATCGTTCATTGGTGTGTAAGTGAAATGGGATGAATGGGAGGTTGAGCGTGTCTGATATGTGACAAGTGTACTTTGGCACGTCACGTAGCTCATGAACAGAAGCGTTGCTATATATTGCCAAACATGCTTAAAAGACAAATAAACCAAACCAAACCTTGGCAATTATTCCTTTAGCGCAGCATTCTGAAGTAAATGTTTGGCTTTCGTTTGGACGTAACAGCATCGAAAAACTGTGTGTGCATTTGTTAGCGAATAGCATGAAAAACAACGACGTGGAGTGAAGCAAAAACTGGGCACAGAAAGGTCCCAATTTGTCACGTCCCAAGGACCGTAATTTCAAGGTACAAGTTTAGTGACCTTACGTGGTCAAAGCAGGATTTTGTTGAGGAATAGAAGCAAGACAGTGAAAAATTGGTTTAAACCTCGTTGGGGAATGCAACCGCTGACCATTCGAAACTAGTAGTTTAGCCTTTAATTTGTATTTTTTCGAAGAACATTGTACGGTTTGGCTGTTGGTGACTGGTCACCTTGAAAAAACATCTCACTGCCTTCTTCATTCTATCATAGAGGAGAGTGTAACTAGACTTTTAGACAGCTTTATCAAATGATTTTCCCGTGTGTTTGTCTCTCTGATGTTCATTCTGTTTGTCTGTTCTTGTCAGTGTGGTATTGAAAGACTCAAACCCAACCAATAGGGGAAGGTTGCAGTGGCCATTCGGGACGACCCTCTGCATTTTATCATATTATTGATTTGATACAAAAAATGGCGAAGATTTTGGAAGCTTTTATTATTGGAGTGAGGATTGTAAATACTTCATAGGATCAGACTTTTGGTCATATAGTTGATTGGGGGATCAGTCCACTCTGTAACTTACAAATGCATATTCAACTAACCCACCTTAACAACTGAGAGCCTAGCTCTGACTTCACAGTGTTGCGTCGGGTAATATTTGCACGTGAGTACAGCTAACCATGAACCTTTCGGAACAATGAAAAACCAGATAGTTTCCCTTTAGGCCATTTCACGGAAAGCAGTTAAAAGAATCAAAAAGCAGTATACTGGCACACTGTTTTATTACGGAAACCCCGAAGGACTTTCACTTTATTCACCACTGTTACCTCCTTTTGGGAGACTCCGGGTTCTCATCGTGCGAAATAAAATAATAGAACCGACTGCTCCACAGCGCGAGAGTTTTCGCGCAGAATTTATAGCCTCACGTTCTCACTTGTCAAAACAGTGACTAAACGTCGTTCAAATTTTCAACTGGGGCCATTAAATTCGGTGTATAACCTCGGTGCGTGAGACGAAGAACAATACTGGCGGTAACTCATCAATGTTCGGTTCTGCATCTTTGAACTGAGCAAAATGCTGACGTATAACGTCGTGCTTTAGCTAATAGTAACTTGTTGTGCATGCCAATGTCTTTTTGGAAATGGTTTGATATTTTCACACTACAATACTCAAGAGGCATTGGGTTTTCTACTTTATCCCTCACCATCGCCATCATAAAACCGTTTATGGTGGGTGAATTTCGCAGTGTGTGAGAGTAATGTTCTGCCATCTTTCTGACGGTCCAGAAGTGGGCTTGCAGACTGGTCATTAGTAAGTCACATAGGCTCACTCACTGATCCAGTACTTTGAAGTCGTTTCCATGTGGACCATTTAGCCAGCATTATTGATCGCATGATTGTAGGAATTTTTCTTGATCGCGGATCAATTAGTTATCATTTCACAATGGCCTACCTACTGCTGGTAAATCTGCCTTGTTAGCCTCAGTGTACAGACCTCTTTTTGTTCCACACAAAGGAACTGTTAATAATTCTGTTTTTTCGGTTTTCTAACATGAAGAAGCACACAGGTAACGAAGTGTTCATTCTTGCAAAGAGGGCTATGGTTTCTCCCTCCTTCTGATGCATGAATATCCGCTTTAAACAGATGTTTATTAATGAAATCCTACCGTTTCCTACCTAAAATAGAGAGTTTACGGACCCAGAATTGTTGGATCGTGTGCCAAACGTGTTTTTGCTTCTTGGTGGATTGCTTTTGGGGCTTCAGATAATTGGCTTCATCCTTCTACGTTCGAAGCCACGACCCGTGAGTTATCAACCTATCTTGAAGTTTTTTAATGCCCACGAACGGGCACTAAAGTCGGAATCTAAACATCTGTTAGTGTTGTTAGAATCATCTATCTTACTCCCTCAGAGCGTAGCTAAGATGTTTTTGAAGTGTCTCTTGTTTGGTTTAGAGTCCGCAACAGCCCAAGTGTGCTTTCATGTAATTATGTAAGCGGAAACCCCGAAAGGTGTGATCTTGTATTGATAGCTTATCCTGTGAATCAACGGTGTGTTCAACTAAGTTCCAGTGTGAAGTAGCTGGTTTTCAGTAAGACTGTCGACTACTTGGTTACCACGTTGACTGCGCAATATCGTGCTGAATTGTCTTATATCCCCTTACATATTATTTATCATTCCCAAAATCAATATCATCAGCGCTTTCACCTTGGTGTCAACATGTACTTGTCATCTGGAGAGCTGAAGTTTTCACTTTTTCCATCAACATTTCTCCCGACTTTAGAAGGGGCCTTTGAAAATAAGTCAGATTTACCAAGTGGGTGTTCCCACGAACCTGAAAAACGTTCCATTTCCATATATGCGCGCTACGTATCAAATTTGAAGCCTCCATGCCTGTTTAGCACGTTAAAGCTGGAGATGAAATTTACAGTTGTCTCATGAGAATGAGCGGCGGATCAGTCTGTTGTAGAAAGTACTTGCTCATGAGTGGGCCAAACATTTGAAAAGAGCCTCAAGTAACTACTCACGTGAACCTTTTTCATTAGCAAAATGTACACTACATTGTTATTACTTCATGAAGAGAAAAAGAGTTAACTGCCCCAGAAAACTAATCAGAACGATTCCACTTAAGTCTCGTTTCATAACTAGCTTTTTGCAAACTTCTTGTACGAATAAACTAGGATGACTGGAGTTTTATGGCGCGTTACAACCGCGGTATTCTCATTAGTGGAACGCAGCGCTCAGGAGCCAGGATAAAATTCGTTAATCTGCACTACTTGCGGCGCTGCTCTGGGTCACGGGAGTCGACTGTTCCCGGAGGAATTGGAAACTTTGTTGTACGTTGTGGGATATCACCTCAGCGATTGGAGGATTCAACAGTCACCACGTCTTTGGTCTTTAATTCATCCCACCAAGAACTAAGTATAGCTGTCAATCAGGGTGTGTTTGTGCAACGGATACCGCATACAAGAAGCTGTATGTCCCCAAGAAAGTGCCCCTATGTAGAGGGAAACATGAAGATCGTCCTCGTCTCATAAGAATGAATGTCCTTCATTCTTTCGGGTTTAATAGTGAGTATGCACTAAGAGTTCTACGTCAAGCAGTTTGATTTGATTTGCCGGCAAGAGTAGCACTTCAATAATACTTTGGCGCAAAGCAGTGAACAGAACTGGGCATTCTATTACTAAGTCGAAGGCATTGGACGACGGCCTTATGTAGCAAACAACACTTCACACACCTGGACAGATTCAAAAGTCGATCGTCCAGGCTATACTCTCACCGGTTATCGGTCTCTGCTCAGTACAAACGTTTCTTCCTGACCGTTACCAATAGTTAAACGTTACCCAGGCTTCCCTAATAATTGTCCCTCTCCGAGGGAATCTGACGATAAATTGAATGCATGTGTTGATCTCATGCGTGGAGCTTGTTTCCGTCACATGCTGGTTTGCATATGATTTGTCTAATTCCTAACGAATCCAAAGTTGATTTGAGCGATGAGACCTGAACCAAAGGTCAGAATGACTACTACTTCGAACGGTGATATCAGAATAGGACTGGCTGTAGGATGTTAATGTTTCAAGTACGTTTTGACCGTAAGCATCATATTATTGAAAGATAGACTCAAGTTTGAATTGCACATAAGAGTAATAATAGGCGACTCTTGACCTTAGTCACGAGTTCCAGACAGGATGCGACGTCGTACTCAGGTCACTTTCCACTAGAACTACGTGATCGCTATGGGGTGTACTTATTACGCTCTAAGATTTTCGTACCAGTGGTTTGATATATGAGGGGCCGCTGCGAGCCGAGGACGTCGAAAGACTTTCAGTGTTTGACCGTTGATGTCTTCGGAGCAATGCCCGAGTCTGGTGGGAACACCGGATCAGTAATGCTGGTATTCGGAAGAAATAACTCACCCACGACAGATGAACTGATCACACTGCACAGGTCACGCTGGCTTGGTCACGTGCTGCGTATGCCAGTCGACCAACTTTCTCGAAGGGTCTTTTCGCACAACCACGTGAAGGGTGGAAACGACCCAGGGGAGGTCAAACAGTGACTTGGCAGCGAAGTGTGAAAGCCATTACCAGCAAATTCAGCTGCACTGGTCATTGCTGTCTCTGGATGGGGATCCCGAGACGGGCCACATCAATGGTTGGAGACATTGTCAGACATGGCCTAGTCGCGCTCTCGATGGCGCTCGTGCATCCAAGCTACTGCCTTCAATGCATAGCTCCCTTCTCAATCCCCCCACTTAAAAGTCCACTGACAGTTCTATATTTACGCATCAATTTATCAGCTCCCACCTCCAATGCGCAGCTACGTACCCTACCTCCCCAGATCATCGATGGACGAAATGAAGGCAGCTACAACCACTGCGCGACAACTACGCGACTCTTACAGCTGATAATGATGATGATTCACTCGTATCAAACTGTTGTATCTGACTGCTGTTCCCGCTCCACTGTCTAGTGCCGGAAAAACAACAGGTGTATTGCGAACAACCGAGTGCGTGCGAGTGCAACACGTACGAGGGACCTCACGCTATTTGAATTTTACTTTCATCGATCCAGACTGTTGCTGAATTGATTGATCGCTTGATTGGCCTGGATGCTTGCCAGGTTTCCTATTGAGATTTTGGTGGAGTTTTAAGGTCTCAGTAGGTTCCGGGCGTTCTGGGTTGCTTTCAGGAATCTGACCTTCCTGATACAAGCTATAATACTTCAACGTTTGGAGACCGTCCTGAAAAACCGTACTGTGATCAGCCATCAAAAGCCTACTGCACACGGCTCCTCTGATTATTATCTATTTATGCCGCGAACAAATGGCCACGATTCCTGCCAAACCTTGGCGGCAATACGATAATCGGCAGTGAGCCGGATCAGTGCCCCTGTCGAAACTTCAATGTGACGTTGTACATATGTAGGTCATTGTGACCAATTTTGCAAAACCTATCTTCTGTCTACTTCCAAAAGTAGGACTGCCATCTGTTTCTTATTGGACAGTTTTGTTGCAACCAAGTTGTCTAGCTCAGCAAACGGCACAACAACCAGCTACACAAACATTCTCCGCAGTTGAAAACTTTTAGTTATGCTAGTTTTGGTTCACTTAATGACACCATTCACTCTATAGTGGGGCAATTTTTCTTTCGTTTGGTCGGAGCTTTTCCACCACACTCAACGCAGTCGATCAATAGTTGTCTACCTTTTTGGCGGCCATTACTTTTTGTCACGTGGCTTTAATCTTAGAGGTAGACACTACGTGTTCGATCCGGCTTTAAGGGGCTTCTTTAAACCCAAGCGAAGTATCAAATAGCGGGCAGGATGGTTACATTATTCGCTTCCGCTTGTTTACATTATTGTTTGTGATTACCGATATCAGTAGTTGTGACTCTGTTTTCGTCCCCTTTGCTCCGTATGTAAAGTGATACTGCCCGTCATTTTACATGCATTAAATAGACAAAAAACCGGAAGTGTTTGAACAAAACACATTATCCCATATCATTGTGGTTGAAGCTTGTTTGCTGCATGCAAAAATTTGTCCATCAGGAAGAAGGCTGAAAATGCGTTCAAGAGATATTTGCCTTTTTGCAGAGTCCAGGTTGTTCACGGACTGGTCTGCAATCAAAAGGCGTGGTACATTTATGTGCTTGAGTTCATCAGAGTTTACTTGATAGTGTTTTCAACACACCATACGCTGGGTGTGCTGTCGTTGATAAGGTTTCATTCTGATGGGACACAACTAATTAACAAAAGTCTTACCAAGGCCTACCTTCAGTGAACAGGTTTTGTTATTGTGCTTATGTGCGAACCAACGCTAATCAAGTGAAGAGTATCCTCGTTTTCGTCTTGATTTTCACTATCAAGCGGATGCATTCATCCACTCGACATACCCGTTGTCATTGAACGGGCTTAGAATGATCCGGTTTGTAGCATGCGTTTTCGAATTCTTTTGTCCTGTCTTGTGAAACTACCTGAATGTCCAGTAACCGGTGTGAACTCGAGGGTGAAGATACTGAGAAGGTTTTAAAGCTATCAGCATGACCAGTCAGTGGCCCGTAGTCGTCAAACCAAGTGAAGGCAACTAAACGGTCCAGACCCATGGTGTATGCCTGGTGGCCTGCACCAGCCATAAGGCATACCCTGGACAGACGCTTGACTATCGCTAGTCAGTAATCAGATTGACCCGTATAACCGTGGCTATGGACTGCCTTTTCCAGAATCGTTGGGCACTTCGGACTGTCCAGCAGTATTGTAAGCCACTTGCAGACGCGTGCAGTACACACAATAAAAGAAATTCCGGTCTGGCTGGACTGAGTGAAATACAACAAACATTATGCAAATCAATAGAACATAGTTAAGCCCAAGAATAAATGAAGACGAGATGCCAGCGAAAACAAAACACGGACAGCCCATATCAGGTGCTTGGTATGGCAAACCGCGCAAAGCTTCGAAAAGTTTGAAGGATTGCACTTCCTTGGAAGACAGTGGGGGTTGTGTACAACATAAAGCACACGGAACGACAGTCCGCAGAACATTTGCAGTGAACGCAAATACATGTGAATGATTCCTTCCATAACAATGTAGTAACAACCAGCTGAATGGTTTGAGCATACCAACTTGATAAACGGATCAACCATTATTGTTCCGAGCAAAGCCTCAGGAAATGATATATCCATACAATCGATATCGGCTTGTCCAGCCCAGGACGGTACTAGTGCCCCCTAGTGCTTCTCTAAGCTGATCACTGAAATACTCACTGGATTGTGATCCACTGATGCTGTTGAGGTTTTATATGTCGGTTCTATAAGGAACCACAAACCAGTGACGGATGTGTGGTACCAACACAGATATTATCGCGGGAAACGATTGATCAAGAACTTATGTGAATACGTTGATGTGAAATCCTTTGATACGCTACTTTGGAACTCCAAGGTACCACCTACAGCAAAAAGTTCCATAAGAGCTCAAAGTCTTAATTCTGTCCCTCTTCAGATGAACTGACGAACCATGACAAAGACATGAAGCAAGCTTGTTAATTTAGACAATCCAGTCAAGGATGCAAAAATTTCTTCCCAATCACTATTTGTCTTCCATTTTTGCCCCCTAATCAATGTGAGAAAAACATCCGGTGTATTTTTGTGCTCAACACAGGCTGAGAAAGAAGACCGACATGAGTTGCGAGAGGAGAAAAAACGTCTAACCGGACCCGAACATGTAAGTTCATCGCCATAATTTTGTTTCGTGTATTTCGCGCCGTCGTGTGTTTAATAGAATTTCTAATATCACCACTACGGATAGCAAACTAGTTGATCTTGTCTGTTTTCCAGACTGCCGGTGACAGTGAAACAAAACAGACCAGGTGAGTGAGACTCTTTTCATGCCCTCCTTCATGCATCCTGACATAATGCTCAGGCTTCTAGCATTTTTACGAAATTGGGATATACGTGTTTACAATGTCTGTTGAAAGTGAATTATCATCCGTCTGGAGAAGTTCTTTCCAGTTCTTAGTTTTTCAAAATCTGCACATTTGTAAAATCAACTCCTGGGCGAGCTCGGTCGTGAATCAACAAAGAAACATTCAGACGGTTTGGACTAATTGGTACTGTCTCTGGTGAACCTTTGAAAAAATGCCTATTTTAGTGTTTCACGTGCTGCTATGTTGACAGAATCTAACACCAGCAGCCCTTAGCATCACTGAGGAAGTAAAACGCCGGTTCCATCAAGTGTACGTATTAAGCACGACTTACACTCATTTGGTACCTGCGAAAACTGTGCCTGTCTAGCGCTGATGACGATTAGTCCATCTACCTGGTTTACGGGGATGTAAACCTTGTCGGATTGCTTTGTGTCATTCTTGGCCACAAACTTGTTCTCACTGGGATTACTACAAACACTGTAAGGCATTTGTGCCTTCTGGGTTGTCACGGTCTGATGCCGAGAGATGGGAAGTTCCATATATGGGTATAACATCATCCTGTAACTATCAAGCGAACTGAACTTTTGGAATGCAGGACGCCCCATGACTATGGTAGGCCGTATGTCGTTGGCAGTATGGAGAATTTAGCATTCTAGATAAGAAAGCACGCGATGGACGAGTTTTTGAACACTGAAGAGCACCAGCGAGTTGAATGGATATCAGAGTGGGAGCACGCCCACCATTTGGAATAGAGGGAAGTTTTGATCGAACTGTCGTCTGAGAGCGAAATAAATGAGATTTTAAGGCAGAATCGCCTGGCCATCAGGTCCGTTTTCAGGTTTGTCTTCCGCATAACGACCAATTTAGTGTTAACCCATGCGAACTTGTGTGCTAACTCCAATGGTTCATCTGAGTTGCATGGCAGCCGTGCGTCGAAAGTCTGTCCCAGTTGAAAAGGTCGGTTAGTCTTTCTAGGAGCATCTAAGTGTATTACAAAAACGAAGTAACAAATGACCATCTAGATAGCATCGTGGGTTAAATAAGAAGTAATTAGGAGGCATTCTGGAGTTGTGCTATGTTCTATCTAGCCCGGAAAAGCAGATAGTTCTTTGTTAGAAAGCTAAAGCCTTTGTGAGAAGCCGCCTGATATGAGAGCTTCGCGCCTTTGAGTATAGGAAATACTTTTCAAATAGGACCGCAGCGAAGGCTTGTTAAGCCTTGGTAAAAACAAATTTGGGAACAAAAATGATGTTATTTCATTAAATTTCATCTGAATTTGTTGGTCAAGAGTATGGTGAAAACAATGACTAAGACAGGTAAAGGTACTCAAAAGGTGAGGGTTTTTGGAACTCAACAGCAGAGCAGAGTCATTCCGATTGGAATATTCCTGTCGCCATACTCCTGGTCGTCACATTCTACTCTGCACTACCTCGCTGAAAACCAGCGCCTTAGACTGGGGATCGCTTCCATATTATGGACAGGTGTGGTCTATTTGGGTTATTCTTCCAGCATACCAGCTCACCTGGTCTCCCACAGCATAACCTCTTTGTTGCATTGTATCCACCACAGCCTAAGATGCAGCACAGGATCACTGAAAGAACCCTGGTCGAAGATGGCTCCGGAAAGACAACCTCCAGAGTGAGAGTTGCGCCTGTTTCTATGTGATGCATGTTTGTCCGTGAATGTTTAGTCCATGTATGTTATCACGCCAATGGTTCCCACACTCATTGCAGCCGTCACCCTCATTCAGTACCATGTTAGTTTCCTCTTGCTATATGTTTGGCCGTTCATATTGTGTCGGATTTCTTACCAACGGCAGTTCTTTGAAATTTTCTAGAGACGAAAACCTAACTCCAGTTCAAGTTCTTCGGCGCTGCGACTTCTATCGCATGTGGGTCGTCATGTTCTGCAACATTATCCCGATTACAATAATCACATCTGCGTACAAGGTCGGTTGAGTTGAAAGTGCATGAAGTGTTACGTAACTGTGCTGTTGCTTTCGGCCCCAAAAGCTTATCGATAAAGAATACATGTGTCATTTATGTTACAGTACTTTGGACAAGCCTACATTTCCGATGACTTCTTCCTGTCCATTGTCGCAACAATCTCAGCAATCTTCAATGCTGGTGGTCGCATCATGTGGGGAGCTTTTGTGGACAAAGTCTCCTTCAAGGTAGGACACTGAGAGAAAGCTTACCCATTGGATTTACCAGCCAAGTTGATTATATATCAAACATTTTCATGAGCGTTTGATGCCTATCACTTTCAACTACTTGGTGCGTTTTTCCATCTACACATGCTGACACCGCGTGGTTACATCTCTTTTTTTTCAGATTCCACTTTGCACAATGTTGGTGGCCTGGTCAACTATTCTCTTTACTTTCCCCCATCTGCGCTATTTAGAGGGGAGCGTCCTTAAAGCTTTCTACGCTCTGTGGGTTTGTCTGCTCTTCATCTCCCTTAGTGGTGTGTTCGCCATTATGCCTACCGCCACAGGAACTCTCTTCGGACCGGAACGAATGGCTATCAACTATGGTCTTGTTTTCAGTGCATTCGTGAGTGGTCGCTGTTAACCAAATGCAATTTTCAGCTGTAGACTCTCATTAACAAAACCTTACTAGGGCATCCCATTTCCTATATTAACAGGCTTTTGGAAGTGTCACCTGCTCCATTGTCAATACGCTAGTTTCTTCGAAGGGAGCCTACGTTATGCAGTTTACCGCCTGTGGTTGCGTCTGTCTGATTGGTAAGTTGTTTGCTTGCTTTGATAGTCTTCAGCTCTGTTTCGGCTTTTAATCTCTGGTATCCCCAAGGAGTAAAACACGAAGAAATTGAGGCAAACGTAGAGAACGGAATTTGTAAAAGAAGTAAATTTGCTATTGCAACAAATCGTCGTTCGTGGTAGCTTGGATGGTTTTCGTTTCTGGTGCTTGTTGAGGTTTCACATAAACGTGTTTTGGATTCATTCAGAACTAATTCCGTCTTTCGGGGGTTTGAATGTCAGTGAGGAAGTGTGCGATTGTGAACTCAGTGAACTATATCGTCTTCTGTAGGCCCGATTATTGTGAATTCTGCCATGATGAATCACCAATGAATCAAACGCATAGTCGGAGCCACCCACGACAACGCCAAGTTGCAGTTAATAGCTGCGATATAACTGAATGCCACGGAAAAATGTAGTCCAACTTGTACTCAATGGGTGCGTTTGCTCTGATGGAGTTTATTGTTTGGAAAGCTCTGCTTTCTCTCACAAATCACATCAATGACATAGGAGACAACTCTTCCAGGAAATGAAGGTTTCAGGGTCGTTAAAATAGAACGTTGTGAAGATATTCATCTGTCCACTCCTTCACGTCGGCACAAAACCCAGGAACTAACCATCAGAACTGTCACAAGCATGTTCTGACTGCGAGACCAGTTGCAGCTTTTCTAATTTTCTACCAATTTTCTATCCTACATCCAGGTCCTACTAAAATCGACGGATAACAACCAAAAAGGCTAGCAGTTCGACATCTATCTGCCTCTGAACCATCAGGAATAATACCATAGTCAGGAAGAAATTAATGTGAATGGTCTGAGGCGTAAATGCAAATAACCTTGAGACTCAGTGTCATTCTTTTCAGTGTAAAATACCTACACTCTACAGCAGAATTGAAATACTCACGCAGAGGCATGAAGTGGAACAAGACAGCTAGTTAACGGAGGACTACCCTGGATAATCGATATCTTTAGCTGGTTTCTAAAACGTTCAGTTATACGCAGGTTCGCCGGCCAAGTTAAAGGAAACCCCCCACCGGACTCCTGAATTACTTTTCAAAACTGTAAACGTGAAACATCGTGTCAAACTGGTTCACTTCTCACACGAGATGGTAATTCCGTCAGATATGTTGTTTTGTGGTAACATAATTCACTGCGGACCTATTTATTTCAAGCCAGTTTGTCTGTTGCACTGTAGGCGTGCAAGGTAGTAAGGGCTTTAAGGGCGGCTGATGAGAACCTGCTGATCGTCACGGCTTGTATCAGTTCAGTTCCAGGTACCATGTCCACCTTACTCTGCGGTAACGTAAACAGCGCGGATCGGACGACACGTAGAATTTTGTATCAGCGAAACATTGCATGCTTATTACTTCAGCCCTCCTGCAGGCGCCAAGATAGCACCATATCCACTGTCACTGATCGGCTAGTCTATAGCGTAATTCGACTTCCTCTTAAATGACGTCCCCTAGTTAACAAAGGGGTGGTCTTTACTGAAATGACAATGTCACATGTTGTGTCTGGCGTGACCCCAGTGGTACGAAAGAGTATTGGCACATTCACTAGTCTCCTGATTAACTAAGTTAACTTAATGTCGTGTCTTATCCCCCTCATGAGACTAGGAATGTTTCGTTGTTTTTTACTAGTTATGAGTCAAAACAGTCGATAGCTTTTAACGATTATCGTCCCGAGAACGGTGTATGGGCAGATAGGTAAATTAACTGGGTTCGGTTTCGTGACAAGATATCGAAGCTAACAGGGACTGCCATAGCACGACCCAATTGTTAGCTATACTTGTGAATTGACTGCGGAAATGTCGGTATAATTTTTAGCCATTTATTATCAATCCACAACTTTACAAGTCAGTTCCTCTGCAACTTTTGGTTGCATGCCGAATATGAGTGACACAATTCTTTATGGGATATTTATTTTACGATATCCGTCAACGTACAAGATGTACGTCGTGACGATATCATACAGCAAAAATATTGGTCTTCCTCCAGAGAGGCTATCTCCAGTAAGGAACGCTTATGGTGGTTCGTCTAATCTTGTTATATATTTTAGGACCGTGGAAAAACCATCTCTTAGCCCGGACTACAGATAACTTTTCAAACAACATTTTCATTAAAACCCATCTTGCGAGGACCATCTGCATGTAAGATGGGCTTCCAGACATACCCTTACGGATTCGATAGACTTTCCCTGAGGAAAGCAAAACAAACTCCTAGCTAAAGGTGGCGTAACTCTGTTTGAATGAGCCAACTATGAACCACCGGAATAAACTACTAAAACGCCCAGCTTCTGCGTTTTGTTGACACCACCCATATTTACTTAACATCATCTGGTCCCTAGTCGAGATCATATTCAGAATTCTTTACATCATTGTGTTAATATGATTTGTATGGCGAAGTGTTGGTGGCGTTCTACTTTGTAGACAATTGTCCCGACTTACGCTCCATCCATCAATGAGTGTAACACCTGTTTCATCCAAACTGTAACAATTAGTATTTAGAGCCACATTGCAACTTGTAGTCAACTTGTAATCAAGATTTAAAATATAACGCGCAATAAATACGAAAAGTGAGATGCCTGAGGCGGAGCAGATTCAACTCTTGTTGAATCTGTTCATTTCCAGTCAGTTGTAGTCGACCAGAACGGATCGCTTCACAGAAGCGCCAGTTTTAGCTGGTCCCTTCGGTCAGTCCCCTTGGAGGGTAAAGTTTTGTTTGCAACCAGATAGACATCGTACAAACACGCAAACGGTAGTTGGATGTTTTTCCCTTAATCTGTATGAAAAGTGCCAAACATTGCTAGCACACACAATCATTCGTCGTACTCGACTATAAACGAACAGTTCAAGTAAACTTTCAATGTGGATGTTCAGTGAATCCGCAGCTCAGTGTTGTGCTCTGATAGGGCTCATACGCGAAAGCAAACAGTTCTGTGATAGAAAATAAGTATCGTTTCCAATGATCTGATGGGGTGTATGTTCCGGAACTTGCGTTAACTGGTGAATGTTTTCACTTCTCTAGAGAGTTCTGGAAAATTTCTCTATGCTTTGCAAATACATATAAGTTTATACTAGAACAGCAAATTTACCTACCCTCATCCATTGCGGTTCACTAACAGTATGGCTTAATGTTGGGAATTCAGAGTAACTCTGGTGAAGCAGCTGGGCAAAAAGCGTATACAAATCCATTCCAATAGTTAGTTTCTCGTTTTACTTTAATAATTATTTCGGAGCGACTATTTTTCTGCTCAAGTTGAGTGAGCTTTCTCTTCCAAAGACCCCATAAAGAGACAACTTGCGTAATATCCTGGCTGAAACTTGCTCGTACAGTCCCCCGTATTTTAGGATCTGGTAAAATTTGCTTGTCGTATACGAATACAGTAGGCTTACTCACGTTTCCTGCTTTATGGATTTTAATGGTGATTCCTATAAAGACCCAGGATGTGTTATCTGACAAAGGTTGGGCAAAAAGTGATCGGGGGGGGGGGGGGGGGGGGGGGGGGGAAGACAGGGAACTCAATACATCTTGCAGGAACTCAAAACATGGAGGAGTTATATGACACTGTTTCGATTGACCCAGCAAGCTTTTGGTGGAGGGACCACAGAAAGACCACCGTTTTCTGTGCGCCACATGGGTTGAACAGTTATAGCTTATTAGGAACTGGCCATAATGCTTCCGTCAAGCCTTCGGGTGTTGGATGGGCACTTGTATGAGGTTATCCACAAGGATTGGATGAGAGACAGAAGGAATGGCCCAACTGTTTACAAGCAGTCCGGTCATCGGTTTAATATGAGGTGGACAGACTAAGGTATCAGACGTTGGTGACCGACCTCACGACCCAATTAACAAAGGCAATTTCATTTGACAGTGTTGACGGGACTGGCTGAAGGTGGTAAGATAATCGATGTATTTTGAAAACTAGGTAGTGTTTGTACGCTTTGAAACCAAACTGAACTGCCGTAAGCATTTATTACCGACGACGACTGACCGAATGCCATAGACGAGCATAAGCGAGGCCTAATCCGAGAAGTGGCCTGCACGTGCCTGAACGTTCCACTATTATTCTTTTTTTTGAGTGACTGAATTCAACCTGTCCTCGACTATACTGCATATCGGTTCACAACATCCGGTAGCTATGTCATGTTTGTCTGACTGGTTAAACTTTCACTATTGACGAGTGGGTGACTGTAGTGCACAGAGGCGTGATCAAAATATCAGTCCTATGTATCAGGTTGACAATCAGCAGACTGTCTGGTAAACAGCGATCATCATCCGTATAGAGTGCATATGCTAGCTTAGTGCATTCTCACATTCCTGAAGTTTTGTTTCCCACGCTGAATCCTCAAAATCCGGCGTGCCACATCGGGTTTTATTGCACGCAACGTGCAGCAATTGGTTGGTACAAAGGAGACGATTTTAAGTAAACTTACCAACCGGTCACGTGGTTTATCTCAGTAAGTGAACCTCACGCTAACTGCAGTGACACATTTGGGGTGGCAAAACGTGCATGGGTGGGGTTAACAAATATCGCAATGAAAAGCTCGCTTGGTCTCTTCCTAAAGTAGCCTCTCATTCCAGAGATCAAGTTCATTCTAGAGCGTCGCTGACTATGAACGGTCTCATATTCTCTAACTAACTTCACTTTATTACCACTACGCATGCTAACCATACAGTATCTACTAGTTTTACTAACCTATTTTAACGTTCCCTTGGAAATTTCAGCATTTTTCATCGCTCTTTCTCTGACTGACAAGAAAATGAACCCAAGGTACGATGTGTTCCGTTCGTGCAGGAATCGCTGCAACTGCTAATTGTGGTTTTTACAAAATGAACTCGGCAACTCCGGTCCAGATCAACAATAGCGCCTGTTAGTTTCGCTTATCCATGTTGACTTTCTGTCAATCCTTGAATTTTATGCCTGCCTCAAGCTTTTTGTACAGCGGTACAGTCCGCTGACCTGCTTTTATGATAACACAAACAATCCTGCAGACCAGTTAGGAACAAGTTGATATTGCGTTTTGTTGATGATTATGCCCCCGTTTGATTGTCCAAGTTAGTAATCACAAGAGTTTAATAAACGTGTTTTCTGGTGAACTCCTTTTATGTAATAGTTATTTGGTGGCTGGTAGCGGTGCGCACATTGCACTTTGAAAAGCATATAGTCGTTCACATCTGGTTTTTGCACTGCTTCGCGAAACTGTGACAGCTGCAACCAACATACCCTTGGTACTGATAAACTGAACTAGTTTACGTATGGCTGTGGGCGGTATTTCCTGGCAAGGATTCGAGCAAATATTCATTCAACTAAATACTCTGTTAAGGGGCCGGTATATGTGGAACTGGGCTAATTTTCACGGGGTGCGCCAGATCCGTCAGACTACATGAACCAGTCTCTGTTCAGAGTTCAAAAAGACGAACTGAAAGCATGAGACCTTAGAAGGTTGGCGGAAAGGCACCTAGGACACTTGGATAGCCAATCTCAGTTTGTACCGTCTACCGGGTGACCGGTGAATATATTCTTGCCAAGAAACAGGTCATTTGTGTGTATTACGTTCTGCCACTATATGCCCTCAAAATATGCAGTTGAAAGGGACGGTAAAACACCGTGCGGTAACTTCGGTTGGAACAACCGATAATCATATGATAGCGTTTCTAAGGCGTGTCTCGAAATCCGCAGTTTGAAAGTATGTGCTTTCTACTGTGACAGTACACATGGGACGTACAGTAATGTACACTCATGAAATAGCTATGCAGCCCTTCAGTCGTGTCCATATCCCGCTTCGTTCAATCGATTTCTGTCTATTCATGGAACCTCCAGGTAACGGGGCCAAATGGAGTTATCGATTTCCGTTACAAAGCTCCTATCCTATTAAGCAGCCGCCCAAAACTTGGCTTAAGATGTATTGCAAAGTATTCAAGTTCACTGCGTTTCTTTGCAGTCAAACTGCGTGTTGTAATTCCTTGTGAAATTGGTAGAGCTCGTAGCAAGTAAGCATTGAATACGGAAGTCGTTTTCCATATTTTCGCTGCTATTATTTTCTCGAGGTTGACACCGACTAAACTTAGCATTACAAAGATGGGGTAGATAGTTAAGTGGATTTTTATTCAGTCTGCCTTGACATAACATAACGAATGGACGCTTCAAGAGAACCATTTTGTCGAGGTTCAACCGGGGTTCTTAAGTGCAGCCGGAATTCCGGTGTATGATGTTTTCAGAGAAATCCATCGCCCACACGGGATCTGGTCAAGTGAATGTGAAATGGCCGGATGTGAAAACAATCAGCCAACCAAACGGCTGTACCGAACATAAACGCCATTAGTGGATAAATGTGGACCGCAGGTTGTGTTGGAATATCTACAAGAGTAACTTAGACCCGTGCCACACCACCGTCTGAACTATTATTGCGAGGTCAGCAGAGAAACATGGCCTTACTGGATTTGGGTACGCGCAACTCCAGTAATTTGGCGACGATAAACCATGAGTTACTGAGGCCATTGGCGAGAGACCACTCATCTACATTTTCAAAGCCGTTATGTGGTTAGTTAATGAAGTATGTTATCATCTTAAGAGTCTAGAACCACCTAAGGTCAGAAATTTCACCTCGCTGATCGTAACGAACTTGCTGTCCGTCAAATCCCCTTATTGCTTATTGCTTTCAAATTTTTCTAGAAATTCTGTTGACCCCGGTATCTACTGTATGCACCATCATCTCAATTGCCACTACGGTGGGAACTGCGGTATTACAACGTGAATACTTTCTGTATAAAGGCCAGATAGGGCTTATGCTTTGGCCACATTTTGACCCCTTGGCTGATTACGTTGCTGTTGCTGGTCACACCGTAGTCAACTATACAAAATATGATGCACTTTTGCAGTTTGATGTAAACGGGAAAAGAAAAGTCGACATTTAGTGTTTCAGGATCCTGAACCTGGGCATCGTGACAGCAAGACATTTTTAGCCGGTGCTGTAAGGGAACTACTGAAAAAGAGGAACCAACTGCAAAAGATTTTCGGGAGATGCTGGCAACCAATTCGGACCTGATGCAAAAGGATTCTTCGTTAGGTTCTGTTTCACTACTCTAAAAATTTCCTTGGTACACCAGGCCATTCTAAGAAACACGGAACATCGCAGGTGTCCATGTAATCATCTAAAGCAGCACAGTTCTGAGATACTTAGGAGTACTAACTAGTCCTATCCATAAATTTTTTCGTCCTATGTGTGGTTCCCCACTCCACGGGCAGCAACCGATTAGTCACTGAACAACTGAGCCCTTGTATGCGGCTCTCCAGCAGCAGAAATGGGTTTATTGGCTCCACAAGAATTCAAGTGATACTGAGCGAATTTTTGTGTGGTCGGTTTTCGACCAGAATCTATGATTTGCAGCTTACTGTGGGAGATCAGTTGTATTATAGGCAGACAATGGAATTCCCTAATGAAGAGGATCTCAGTAACTCAGTTAGCACCGTCCAAGTTGATCAAATGTTCGCACCCAAATCACCTAGTTCGGTCGGCTGATCAAAGAACCACAGAGAACGAATGAAAATATCATGCTTAATCGTGGTGTCGTATGTAGCATCATCGTACGAGCTAAACAGTTGTTTTTTTCGGAATGTTTTAGACTGGTAAAATTACTGTTCACCAACATTTTAAACATCTGCGACAATCCCAATTAACCCACTGCTGATACTGTTTTGGGTAACTGTCTTCATTTGAGTAGCTTTCTCGTAATATCTTGAGGGTCGCTACCTGGGTGATATTTCATTATGGGTACGCTAGTGGTGCCCATACTCAAGCAAGCAAACTGGAAACCGTTGGTGGGCTTGTTCCTGGTTCTCAGGTGTCATTTACTGGATAAACATATGCGTCTCAGAAATCTTTCAATACATGTTAACCAGCATACTTTCATGAGATCAGAACAACTCGCAGTTCACTGAACAACGTTCAGTGTCCTGGTTGTTCACAATCGTGAAACAATGGGAAAATAATTTGCAAACTATAGTCAAAATTGTCAGACGCCAGTATCGTGTGAGTTCTATGCTGAACTCGAAAGAGTGACACTCAGACAAGCCAAGGTAGCGCTGTAACTTGTGCAGAAATTTGTGCATAATTTCGGTGTTAGTCTTTCAGGTATCATTCTGAAAGTTTCACTATAGACTTGACGCGTTCATAGTACGTGAACATACATTTATTGTGTGAAGCAAATCTTTCTCGGACAGGAGGTAGTCAGTTACTGACAAGCGCTTATCTAGTCCATTCGGTAACTTTTAAGGGAACGCATCATTGCTTCTAAGGCAATGTTTGGTCGCATGTACTGACTACCGGGAGCAGAGGGGCTGGTTGGTTTGGATTTGCACTACTTAATTTGGACCGCACTGCGTAGCCGCTCTCTACTTTCAAATGATGTTTTAAAATGCAGCTTACATATGGTGCCGGTTAGAATGAGACCTTCTCCCTTAGGTGGTTTAAATTATCAAGACCCGTCTGACTCTTTGTCTCGACGAAGTGACAGCCCTGTACAGCCATCAACGTTAGAGCAGCTCGGATGCAAGAAGATCAGGGTGATGCTAAATTTTAAGCTGCATTTTTGTTAAAACTCCGCGAACGTTCTTATACTCTAGAAGCTATAAATTATGTGGAGGCATGTTTGTGACCGTTCTGAACAATTTTAGCATGAGAGTGCGAGTCTTCGAAAGGGACTCCTTCCTGTTGACGTGTACGGTACGTAGCCGCCCAAATAAGCTAGATGAGGGTCAGTCAGTGACCGTGGCTGACCTGACTTACAAAAACGCCATCAGAAACCTCTATTTTCCTGTATTAAGTTTTTATAAATTATTGGTGTATGCCAAAACGTGCACTGTTTTAGAAAAAACGGCGGCCATTTTGCGAGTTTCGAGCACTATGACGGAAAAGAACAAGCTATACCCTTTGGACGTCTAGGGACGTACGTGTCACTGTTGCATTTGAAAAAGGGTTTCCTTGAATAGTTGGAGTGATCTATCACGGTTTTCGAAAATGTGCCTTACGACCACTGCCGCCAATGTGGCATACTTAGAGTTGAAAAAATCTGTTCGCGTGAGAAAGGCAGTCCGATGCAGAATTTCAGCTTATTTTTGGCTCAAAATCGAAAGAAAAGAACCAAGTCGAACAGAGCTGCGTAAAGCATCGGTTAGCCGGGGTCAAATACGGACAGACACGGTGGAGGCTCTGTAGGTCAGACAGTGACTGAACTCCTGCTTATTTGAGGAATTCGGGGGATTTTCCACGATTCCCGAATAAGATATTATTAACAAAGTTGGAAAGTGTATTTGTACTTGAATGCTTTCCATAACTTCACACTCCGTCTATTGTACAGTACGTTTAACACCCGTCCCACTAGGTACACGAGGAACACCTAGATATCGTGAGGTTAGTGCAGCAAATAACTACACTGAAATCATTTGATTGTCTACTTCACGTTAATCACGACGCCAGATTCATTAAGCTGAAAAAGGCGGCATATGCAGAAGCGCGTTCTTCATTTTTATGACTATTTGAAAGAATGAAACAGTTCAGGCTTTCATTTTTGCCCCGTGAACTGAGGTATATTGATTTTCCCTGACTGCTTTATTTAACGCTACTGTTTAAGCGTAGTGTGGCGACGGATTGCACTAATTCGGTATACATAGTGAGCACTTTACTAAATGGTTTCCAAATGTCAGAATGTCTGGAAGGACCGCAAGCAGGCATGCAGTAGTAGTCAGGGCAATTAAATTCTTTGATTACAGCTTTATTATATCAATATCCGCTCCCATTCCAGTTCTTGTATGTTTAACAGGAAGGACGGATTTCTGGCAACGATGTACGTAGGCTTGAGGTCGTGAATAGACCTATTTACTACTGAGAGCATTTAATGGATAATATCAACACCAAAGTTGGAGGACTTGATGGTCCAATTTTGCCCGTATTGGATGAGATACTGACTCACACGACATGATCGATCGCACTAAATGAAACCTTAGGGTCACGTACACGATATAGTCCCCGATTTCCGGTTAATTTTTATTTCATACGTTAACAAATTCAGCACTGCGTGATTTCTAAACTTCACGCTAAAGAAGCAATTCCTGAAAAGTATTTAACCAACGAATC
The DNA here is from genome assembly GCA_004794785.1 of Opisthorchis felineus. Classification (NCBI taxonomy): domain Eukaryota; kingdom Metazoa; phylum Platyhelminthes; class Trematoda; order Opisthorchiida; family Opisthorchiidae; genus Opisthorchis; species Opisthorchis felineus. Next base: position 295,760 of record SJOL01009743.1, on the reverse strand, counting down.
TCTGGAAATTAAAACATTACTTGTATAGACGTAATACACTACTCATAAGGTTGCTGAAAAGTCCTCGACACCCCAAGACCGGTTTAATCTTTCTTGGGGCTAATCAGGTGGGCGCAGTCCCCGAGGTTTCGTCAACCTTATGTTCTACTTTAAACCGAATTGCTTGGAACACGTCGAGGTATTAGAGAGCAGCGTGAAATTCTGATTATATATATATANTATATATATATGTATATATATATATGGTGCAGGCCACCAGATGTCCCATTGCTTGATCCGTGGAGATCATCTATTCAGTTGTATCCACTCGAATTGACAGTTGTAGGCCACCAGCTGGGCACCGACGGCTTTAGGACTGTCTCTTCCTGTTCATCCTACGTTCACTTTAGTTCACACTGGGTTCAGGACGTTCAGGTGGATGCATATGCGGCTGCGCACAAACTCTTTCACGAGGGTGTCAACGTGATAGGCCAATCCGAAAACAGATATTGGCCACCAACGATAAATCAAAATTCGGCGAGGTTGCGTTCCAGCACCCACTATAAATGACTTTGCTTTGAGCATGTACGATGAGGTCTGTAAAATCTCTACTGTCATATTTTGTGTTCATTTTTTAATCTGAGACCTTAAATATCACCCTCTTTATACTCCGAAAATACCAAGTTCGTCTGGAGGTTGGATTAGTGAAAAAGTAATAAATTTTCAGCTTCAGGCGGTAGCGGAATCAGTAGAGTCGCGATGGCATCACATTCGTTTGAACAGTCCCCTCGTGTCCTTGTACAATTATTGTGGCCCGTTCTCGTCACAGTGGGCTGCACCGGATTAAAGTTTTTCTCTTATTCGAGCTCATCAGCGGTGCATATCCTCGGCCGTACCGGGGTTTGAACTCCAAAGTTGTGACATGCGACGCCGGTGTGCTGCTCATTCTCGACCAACGCACCTGAATTTTTGAACATGCGAACGTGTTCACGCTTGAGGGATGTGACAGGCTTGCCTGATGATTCGAACAACGACGCTGTTTGTGTTTATCGACTGACCGCTTGCCAGGACGTACAAAAAGGTATAGTATCACATAGGGAGTATTTGTTGCACGAGTCCTTATTCTTTAATATCACCCCAATGATTCGTTTATTGACGTGCGTTTCCCCTGACATCAATCGAAATAAAAACATGTCCGAACAAAATATGTTGTCAAACAAAAAATTATGAAGTAATACAGCTTGCGTAGTGCTCTAGAGTAAATGCTCCCTTAAGAGCCTGTTGTCTGTGCATTTTTCGACACACAGGATTATCGAGATGCGTAAAAATTCATGGGAATATACAAATCGTCCGGAAATTAGCCACGCACACTTTTGACCGATTTTGAAATGACCTGGCGGACACAAAACTGTCAGCTTAGAGTCAAAATTACGTGGGACAGTAGAGTAGCGACACGGATCCAACAGCAGTAGATGGCATGTGAAGAATGCTATTTCTGTCCTGGTTTGACTTCAAGCTTGGTGGGGACGTTCAACAACGCTTTGTTTTAGGCAATGAGTAATCGGTTTGGGGTGCAGGAGTGGTAAACTTACAACAGCTTGCACAAAAAGGAATACTTATCAGAGATCTTTTCTAGTAATCCTGTAGATACAAACTTCTAGGGATATAGGCTGATGATAAGGATGCAAGCCTCTACGGTGCCCTAAGTCATTGGCATGTTAGATATGCAAAAGAAAGTGAACAGTTCTTCCGGTGGCCCAAAAAAACTGGAACCGCTCAGTTACTTCATAGGTAAGTAAAGTTACAAAGGGTCAAATAAAAAGTCTTGAAGACGAATGACGGACGGTCGCTGTTTACGAATGAAGTGGGAATAGAACAAGTAGACTTTGAAGTCGTCCGAACAATTCCATACCACTGACTGTAGTGTAGCCGATGGTGATGAAATGCAACCAGAATCTACGAGATTTGCACCGAACATTGGCCGGTGCCTGTCACAATTTGTCTCTACCCAAAATTGTCTTTTTTCAACATGAAAATGTGAACACGTAAAACCAGAACTAAATCCATGGTTTAAGCATACTGTAGATTCATATACTGGATCACAAAACATCAAACCTACATGAAGTTCATTTCGACGCGGAAAGTTTTAAAATCGCTCTAAGTGGTGCTTTTTTAGTTTTCTTCATTCTTTATCGCACGAACAACTCATCGTTCTACTGAAGTTTGAGTTAACTATGAGGGGCTGTATCTCATCAATCCAAAAGTAGAAATTAACTGCTTCCGAAAAAATTTTGACCCATAAACTGTGGCAGAAATAAGTGGTGTAACTGATGACAACTGAAAGCCGAAAGAGCTAACCGAGTGCAATGAAAACTGTTTCGCGCGCTGGCAGTTGTGGCAGACCTTAGCGCCGAAGGTCCTTTTACGTCAGTAACTTATGCATGCGCATTAGCTCAGTTCGTTTTCCGATAATAAGTATATCTCATGAGCATCATAGACACAAAGTTTGCTGCGCTGAAATGTTACTCATCTTAAGCGAATCCTTCAGAGTCTGAACGTAACGAGACCAATGCTGTTTACTAATCACTTGGGGTCCGGGTTAGCCGAAGTCACAGCTAAATTGCAATTGTTTTTTATAAGTCCAGTTGGCTATACTTTATCCACGTTCCAGTAGATCACTATTTGTTTAGAACCCGAGAATTGTTTAGATTATTACCCGCCCTATCGGACGTCGGATAGCCCTTCACGCAACGTTGATATTCAAATGCCAGTGATTTTCTCAAGATGGCAGAACGACCGCCGGACGTAAACAAGCGTTTTTAACAGGCAGTCTAGAGAACCCATTGTACGAGTAGCGGGTAGATGCTGATAAACAGCGGATGTAATTCTGTCGGTTGATCCCAATCGACTATCAATTATCAAGATGGACTGGATCACGTAGAACCACCTGCAAGTTGACATAAATCCTTAGAGAGCGACGTTGGTCTGTGGAATTTTTTCTTCCATCCGGTGAGTTGATTCACTAAACATCGGGCAACTGATACTGTCCACGCCATATATGGCTTGTGGATTTTCCACGATAAATCCATAGCTTTAGTGTAGACGTTTTTGAAAATTTTCCCTTAAATTAACTGACACATTTATCTAAATTACAGTGGGGTTGTATGACTCACACTTTCTCAACCGGGCCTCCTACGCTCATCACGGGAGACTCATGATTTGTTGATTTCACTGTTTTTGCTTGGCCAAGGCCAATTTAATCAGCCTTTAGAATACCATGCTTTTCACAATCTACCGGTTTTCATGTTGCTCCACAACGCCATCGTGCTACAATACCGTGATAGTCTGCGGTCTAGCACTCGAAGCGCAGAAGTGGACTGTACCTTCGTCATTTAATGAATGACTATCGAAATTGCAAATCCAACAACACACTCTTCATGTGTTCCGCATACTGTTGTGCAGGCATTTTAGCTATTTGCGAATTTCTAGTTGCATGACAGTCAGTCACTTGTTTTGTCCTACTTACATCAGTTCTCCTGTAAAGTCTAGTTCAGGTTGGTCGTACGGTCGACTCGATGCATTATGCTGGTTGCTTCACCCTAAAATTAACACACGATCGGATAGGTGAAACGAGAAATCCTGCAACCACGAAGAAGTATAACTTAACATGCTACGTAGCTAGATGTGAACGCGAATGAGCATATTAATATCAGGTCATTTGACCACACGCCATAGATCGTGACGTTTCATCGGTCGTTAGCCGTAGGTGCTGCAGTGACCTGGGTGATCTATGACAGCTCGCTTATCCGGTTTGTTTTACAGAAAGCGAATCTCTATCACTAAGCAGTGTATGAACAATGAGGATGTGAAGAACAGTAGTGAAGACATATGTTTATCCGTTGGATGCACCGCTGTCTCCCACATCTTCTTTATTGTCATGATTTTTGCGAAAAAAATACGAAACAGATCCGCTGCGTGCATAGCGTTTTCGTTGATTGTGATCCCTTTGTTTCGTCTATGTGTTCCTGAATTAGCCGAGTTGGCACACCTAGGTGAAATTTCCCCGGGTATCCATTACTTTGAGGGACTTTGTATAGGCGTATTTCTTCATTCGTCATGGACTTTGCAAGGAGCCTCTATTCGCATGAAAAATGTCCGAATATGGCTTTGTTTGCAACATTTCTAATGGTTGGTGTGGCAGCTCAGAATTTAGTGCGTGCGCACCGTACTTCTGCATACGTTCTTTTGTCGCTGTGGAAAACTGTTAAGAACTTCAAAGCTTGTCAGTTTTCCGTTGCTTTCTTCTTTAACTGTGAAGTGGAAGTCATCTAAAAGGTTTATTGATCAGTAAGCTCGTTCACTGCATTGCAGTTTTCTTGTTGATGCCATATCACAGGTCCATATCTTGCGGGTGGATCTAACAACCCAATCGGTTCTAAATTTTCCCACTTCTACTTTTCCCATAAAAGATGGATTTGGGGATCCCACTGACACCCACAGTGTACTCAATAAAATATAGACAATCGTAGGTATCCTGTTTCTGTATGGATCTATTTAGCACACAATGTTCATCCGACCATTAATCGACGGTTACCGTGGTAAAGTCAAAATCCAAAGGACGCAAACAGCAAGCTCGCAAAATCTTTGTCTTCTTCTACTTTAGTCTTTTATTTGTTCTGGAAATCGTTTTGCACTCTTTCCCGAATAGTAACCGGGGAAATGATATTTCATCTTTCGCCATTGTTAAATTGAAAGCTTTTACCTTAACACTCCTGGGACGCACATCTTTAATAAATTTTCTTCATATGGGGACGTGCTACGACCAGATTCCATTTTATTTATGTCAGAAAATCAGAAAAAGACAGGAATTCGGCTGGGACGGTGTCCACATACTGGGCAAGAATAAAAAGAACGCGGATTTCTTGAAGCAAAGTACCGCACCAAATAGCCATCGCTAAATATGTCGAAATCGACAACCGTATGAGTCACTCTGCTCCACTATGCCCAATTACAAATTCAAATCCGGAGACAACTGTATGATCGATACTAGCCACATCGATTGTCTGCCATTTGCTTCAAGTGGCAGATGCGTTCCACATCATGTACAGAACCACGGACGGTGAGATACTACCGTTTGCAGAACTACTGCTATCAGAAAATGAAAAAAAGAACAGTTTGAATAGAAGAAATGGACCATACTGTCGGCAGGTCTTCGGCGATTGACTTGCTTTCGAAATCCCGACAGCAAGTACTTTTGTTTTATTCTACTTATTCACCTAGCATGATTTTTTGTATACACTGGAAGAGATAGAGCAAAATACACCCGGTGTGTTACGCACCACCCCATTTCTCTGTATCCCTCTCAACTTTGTCCTGGGAAAGTCTCGTTTCAAGAAACAAAGCTTTCGCAAGGGTTTTATGCAGCACACGGCACGAATCGGTGAAATGATAATCACAGATCAAAACAAGTCGCAAAACATCCAGTGAAATTTGAAGAAACATACAACCCAATTTGCCGCGCATGCCAATCGGCATCAGATTCCAAATATAAATATGTAAAACCACCCAAATGCTTTAAGTAAATCTCCACAACAGATGACTGCCTGCACGTTTGTAAGCCAATAACCAGCTTGGCGAACAGATCAGCATCCCCTTAATAAGCCAATATTTCGAAGTGCTGCAAAGTTGGTTGTTGGTCATTTCACCGAGCTTCGCAGTTAGATTTTAAACGTTTCATCACCAATCGAAATGACGCCTTCAGTGTGGGGTTCTATCTTCTAGTCGTTTCACGTCCTAACGGGTGCTTCTGAATGTTGCTTTGTCGCATCACTCAACAATTCAAAAACACAACGAGTGACAAAAGTGAACCAAAGTGGCTTGTCATCGCAACCAAATCGTTTACTATAACGGGAAGTTCAGCAAACAGTTTGAGACTTATTAATACCGAGTGATACCGAGTGATTAATACCATGTAACTCCTCAGTAGTGGATAAATTTATACAGTTTAAAATTTTTTGCTGTCCTGTAAAATGATGGCGTGACAATGGGTTTAGTTCACTCGGATTCCGGGTCCAAAATACGGTAGGTTTGCTCCGTCGAACAGAAAAGCATGTGCGCATTAAAACTAGCTTCTACATTTCACTGGTTAGGTTTTACGCGATTCCGTATCAGTTTTGATAAGGCAACGACAGGAGAAAACACGACAGCGCCTCCACTCAAACAGCGAGTGTCTGTAAGCAACAACCATTTTAGAGGACATCATGTTAGGATGGAACCAGACGCCACTAAGTTTCCTGTTCTCCTTCATTTGGTGTCATGTCTTATCTCTCTATGGATTTTAATTATGCTTTGCTGGCTAATTAATCGCTAAATTTAGTTCCCACTGCCACCCAAAAGAGCATGGTCTCATTTTCTGGAGTGCGTCGTGGGTGACGGTCAAAAGTGCCAGGTTTTGCTAGCACCAAATGATCAGGAAAACCTTTTTAAAGGTTAACTATTTTGACCCACCATCAGACGGCGACTTCCGTCTCATATTGCACTGCTTTCCATATCCTTGTAGACCTAACACAGCTATTAAGTTAGTAACTTCAGATTGCCTATTGAGAGCTAGGGTCTATACACAACCCATACCTTTGGGGCGTATTGTTTTGACTGAATGATAAACAGCGGCGTGACAAAGTGTGGTGCCTGAGAGGACATGGAGCATGACCAAGTTGGTATTGAAAATTTGCGGAACAAAATTAGAGGACAAGGCCTTGAGATCTGCATCTGCTTGAATTTATTCACTGACGCCTGTGACTGCTGCCATGTGACACCTTCATATGTGACTTCTATTTGTGATGAGAGTGTGAGCAGTCAGCACCAGACCAAAGAGTGAATAACGTCCCCACTCAGGCGTAATAGACTCATCAAACACCGTCCCCCATACCCTTTTCTTTCACGCTGAAATGCCAACTGTGTGATGAATGGGGATATCATCTTCAAGGTGGTTAACAAAACGCTGTAACGAATTTCGATTCTGTGGGAATTTAAGCTTGTCGAAGTTAGAATGGGTTGATACATTGCGGATTTATATGAAGCATATAGATGCCTTGGCTATTCACCCTGATCGAAATATTTATGTCGTTAGTTGACCCGTTCTGGCCGGACCAGACAAACACTTGGCTGATAAACGTGCGGTGCACAACAGTTGCATTTTGGTCAACAAATTCTCACCAAACATGCATTTTTTCACTAAACTGTTGTCAATTCGTTGCACCTAAACGTATTTTCAAAGTTCACTTCATGTGACTCGGCTGGCTGTTAACTCGACAAAGGTGTGTACGAAGTGTCTACTGGAAAATGAATCAGCCCACTCTATACCCGATTCCCGGACATCTTTGTCTCCGTTTTTACATCTCGAAAACAGATCAGTTTCCTGCCTAGTTTCCAGACAGAGGTCGGCCAATACCTACATCTAGTTCTTCCATTACGTCCATACGAAATGGTCGGGAGCACTGATATTGCTTAGACAAGGGGGAAAACGCAAGCATTCAGGCGGTGAGCAGCGTCAGTAGTTTGAAAGCCTAGTGTGGAAGCTCCACAATGTAGACGAAGAAGTGGTGGTGTAGAAACAGACAGGTATGCCTAGACGCAAGATTTTGAAACCGAAATTTGGTGCGACTAAACAATTTAAGAAATTCTAGGTGAAAAATGTACTGCATCCTTCGCGGAATGGTCTGGTATGCGAGACATTTTATTGAAACACAACATCCCGACAGTTGGTGAGCTATTTTGGCCTCCAGTTTGGAAGGCTTCAGGCGCTTATAAAATATCCAAGGTCACCGTTTACGACAGGGCTTATATGTTACTTAAACAGTGGGGTTTGTACTGGAAACCGAGGTCGGCTGTTCAGAAGGAGATCAGGTCAGAGTACAAATGAATATCGTTATATTGTATCAGGACTTCACTAGTGAAGAGTAAGTTTTTACTATATGGGCAAGGGTTCATATTCAGGATATTCCGAAGTCACATCGCCTCAAGAAGAGCCCATTTTTGACGAAGCCAAGTGTCGCATTTTTGTGTGTCCTACCAAATATCGCTTCATACTTTTTAGAGAATATCTCAAAAATTGACCAAAACTGTCGGGACTACATCCAAACAGCTTACTTGAAGACCTATTCCTCAGGATTTTTCGATTCAATATATCAAAGAACCGGACATACCCTACATCTGTGGCCTGGTTAGAAGGATGTCAATCAAATCTGTCTGAATATTCAAGCAAATCAATCTAACTTGAGAAGATTTCTGTTGTAAAAGTTCACACGTGAGAAGCACAGGCCAACATGTCACTGTGAAGAGGTAAGGCCCAGAAGCATACTTATAGCCAGTTACTGATACGTGAAGATCGATTAGCTGGGTTAGATTGAAGAAATTGGGAAAAACAGCAGTGATCAAAATGGGACGACAGTCAGAAAGCGATTCAAGTCCGTTATTGTGGAGTGCGGGTGGCATGTCCAAACACGGTTGGAAGACCCTGTAAGGTGGACAGGTAAACAATGCGAGCGATGATAGAAACGAGTTTTGTGGCATCACTTCGGGTTACACTGTCCCCGATACCATCTGATCCGGGAGGTTCTGTGTATCAACGGAAGAAGACATCGGTTAGCTTCCTAATGTTTATACCCTGTGAGAACATACGACTAGAGGCTAGTAGGCAAAGTGAAGGAATTTAGAAGACAGGAACTGTGGTTGAATAAAGTAGAAATTGCTAAGCAGTTTTTCTAGATTTTCTTAGAGGCAGGGCTTCAATGTCATTTGGGAATCGACATTGATGGAAAGGTTGGTAAAAGGGAATTGCATCCGTCGGCGTTTATGATACTCTGGGAAGGTCGGCTTCCAAAATGTACGCGAGACTATTTTTGGGGCTTACGAATGAAAAATACATCCTTGACCTTTTGATGAGGGTGTCACGAGAGTCCTGAACAATGATGTAGTAAAAATATCTGTTTGGAGAAGGAAAAGCGAAGTGTTAGTCACGAAAAAAGGTTTCAGCGAAAGTTGAGGCATCACTGGAAGTACAAACTGCAGGAGAAATAGTAAAAAATATGCCGGGTGGAATTCGGTTTTCGTCCGCAATAGTGTGAATCCGCTACAGGTCATTCAAAAGTGACCAGTTACTTCCTAGTTTTTGACACCTTTTGTACAGCGGCTGTATGGATAAAAGGACTGAACTCACTAGTGCGATGCAACAGGTAGGACTAGACAAAATTGCGGGATTTTCTCTATCCATGCATTGCTCGAGTGAGGGTGTTATTGGTCGGATTGACTGTAAAAACATCTACAGACTACATTGGCATTAACGAAGGAATCAACTGAATTCTGATTTACGCTATTCTTTAACTGAATGTGCTGCGTAAATACAGCAAGAGATTGGGGATTTCATGGGACATTGTCTTTACAAAACACACTACTCACTAGATTCCAACAAAAACATCCAACTTTGTGCGGCACATCGCGAAACTGAGTAAGTCACTTGCGTCGCTCGTTAACGCCAATGCAATTTGTAAATGTGTGCATTCTGACAAATGAGTAAGTAGTATGTAAAGCAAAAAAAGTCGGACAAACCGTCCTGTGTAAAATTGGAGACAATCTGAATGTCACAACACAAGTACATTTTCGACACTACTGACTGTTTTAGTTAGTTCGCCTGGCTGATAGGCATTCAACTTTGTTTGCAAGATTTATACAGCTGGGGTACGAAAAAAAGACATGATAAGCCATTCAAGGCGCCCAAATTCACATTAAACCAAGTGTTCAAATAATCTGTTCGGTTTGCACACCACCAATTGTGACAGAGGGTAAATCGTTTCGATGCATGCTTTCGACTCTCCCTGTGTGCCTTTATTAGAAGCTGAAAGACTGCTATAAAGCTGGCGTGGCCCGTCCTAGAAAGGTAATCCACTGTCAGTTCTATGTTGATTAGGATTCATAAGGTAAATGCAGCAGCAAACGGCAGCCTGACGTTCATGTCTAAAATTCCCACTTTTAAATCGAACATTAAAAAGTCAACAACCGCACTCCTTGCACCTCGAGTATATGACTCCAAGTGGTTGTTGCATGGTTTGAATCGGAATTTGCTAGTAGTCTTCGTACCTAGGAAAAGGCGGCCACCACCATCGTGCTGTTAAAGATTAACCTGACAATCATCCTGCCATGGTCTCGAAGATTTTACAAATAATGAATCGCTATTAGAACAACCCCCCCCCACACACACACACGTTTCGTGCTGGCTAGAACTCAATGCGTGAATGTTCTGGGAGTCGACTGTCCCGTGCTCCATGGAGACTGGTAAAAGTTAAAAACACTCGCACATTGTATAAAGGTTATGCAAAATGTTAGGAAAAGTAACAAACTATTCGCTTGGTGCATGTTCAGACCATCCGTCGATAAACGTATAGAGCGGAAACCACCAGCAGATGAAAAAACTTCCCCTCTCAGCTTGCAGAATCTCCCATAGACAGTGTTCTCCGGTACCAAGAATAGCCGGTTTATTTTCAAACGCATATTTTGGGCACTAACGTTCACGGAGTCAGGTAAGTTACATTTATGGCATAATACGGAACAGGAACGCCATTAGGGCTTGTCTGTCCGTCGCCCTCGGAAATTCGGTTAAAGTGGCTATCGACCAGGACTAACGATTGATTTATGCCCCATTGTCATTGAAGAATATGCATTCGGTCAGCTGACTTTCTAGATCACACCAACGAGCGGTCGAAACCCGGAACAGAAATTGATGTTTTAATTGCGACGAGTCTCTATTCGGAAGGGATCGTTTGCAGTTTCAAGAAGCCGAACAAAAATTTTATGTCGGCCACCTGGGATATTCCCAACGAGTCGCCTGATAGCAGCATATCTGTGTCCACACAAAACGACTACTTATGAGGCTAGGCAAAACTGTTGGACGAAAACTCTTACAAACGAGAGATTCATTAGGGATGCTTTGGCACTATGGTAATTTGTAAATGAACTTAAATGGGCGAACAGTGTGTCGGAGGTATGCTCGATTAGTAATCTCCTGAAAGTGACATCATGAAGGTAATTTGTTCCGGCTTTTTGAAAGTTTTACCAAACTCGTCATCAATTAAGGGCCACAGATCAACCTCGACCAAGAGGTGGTTTTTATTAGAGGGATTTCGTGCGTCGGATGATGACACCTCAAAGTACCGTATCAGAAGGGCTTTTGGAAGTATAATGCTTCAGTCAAGGAGTGTATAACCATCGGGACTGATCAAAATTGGACGTATTCCCTTCTGATAGAAACAAGCTTTGGGCTTCATAGATGTGGCCACTTATCCTACAGCCCCAGTTAACACTGAACTGACATTGAAAGATCAAACGGGCCGTTAGAAAATGTGCTATTGTTTGGCCGGAACTAAAGCAGGATCCCTTCATCATGCAAGATGGATAGGTGCTCAGTGTTAAGTTTAGTTGAACCAGTTCCGTGACTTGAATTTCAAACGAGTATATGTAGGGGGCACAAACTAAAAAAAAGATCACTTCCTGCCTACGCATTTGATTGTTCGGATCCAATTTTTTAAATAGTTATACATAATATGTGTTTCTAAGTCGCAGAGCATCGACGAGTAAGCTTGGTTCAGTCCCTGAACCATTATGAAACCTTTCCATAGGACATTTCTTACTTAGAGGCAGAAAATCAAGCCTACCGTTATTTTTTGTGAAAATGTTTGTGGATCGACAGTTCATTCTTTAATCACCATGCGTCCGTTCAAAGGTAGGAAAACAGTGTGCATACTGCCTCTGTAATCAAATTGACACGTCAGCCATCAGTCCTCCGGATGCCTGAGCCGCAGTATATATATATATATATATATACACTAGATTCCATACGACTCCAGAGTGGCAGTGTGGGGTCCTTGGTTCAAACTGCTTGAGAGTGTGTCCTTTTTTGATGCCTCCCTCAGGGTGGTGTTCCGTCCCAGGTTGTTCTATGAGGACAAGTCGTGGGGATATGCGGTCTTTAATACAATGAGCAGAGTTTGACGAGAAGAGTTTGAGCGTTATTTTTTGGTGACCTATGAAAACTAGTAAGCCACTTGGGCCCTTGTCTTTTCATTTCCTCCAGATCAGCCCCTCTATGGTAATAAGGAATAAAGCAGATTGGAAATACTGCAGAATTGGCTACCCTTGAGAACAAAATAGATATGAAAGTTGCCTTGCGAAAAGAGACAGAATGAAGGCCGAAAAATCCCAAATAACGTACGATCGGCTACCACTTTTTGGGGCGCAATGATGATGACTGCATTACCTCCAGATCGCTTCAAACTAACCGTCGGGAAGGACAAACGCCATCGAGTTATTTATTGGATTTTAAGCCCACAATAGCAACAACAGGCTTAGCGGCAACTCCTATGCCTTACACGAGTTATCAGCAACCTTATGAGTAGTGCATTACGTATATACATGTATCGCGATATCTCGAATATCGTAGCAACTGAAACATGAGGCGGCCTGGTGCAGCACACTGAGTTGCCTGGAAGCATCACAAACGAGACATTCAGCTGGGTTCCAGGTGAGTCTCGCAGAATCAAATTTGTTTGCAGATGAGTGTATTTCGCTATTATCTGTCTTATTATCCGGTTAATGTTGTAGCACAACAACACAAAGGATTATTGCGCCTCTGATTAGCCGATTCGTGACGGGAGCCAGTGTTTACATGGGCTTGGCTATTGCCAACTTCCCGATTTTCGGGCAACCGTTCCTCGTTCAGTGACAGTTGGAAGATTTGTCATTGCAATATGCGGTAAATGGTGTCCAAGAAATAGAGTGCCAAAGTTACCGGGTCGCAATATGCAGTAGGGATCTGGTCCCTGGAGGAACTGCAGAAATTAGTGAAGCTGAAACTGAAGATCATAAGCTCATCCAGTGGAACAAATGGGAAACTCAAGTAGTGGAAATCGCACATGTACATAGACCAAGGTATACCGTGGTGTTTGAGAACTCCTGTGCTAGTTCCTACGAATCATCCAGCAGAAGAGGTGGAATCCACACGCCAGATTTAGTTCTGCGATTTAAATAAGCACAAAACCTCTTGGGGGCGGCTTGGATGAAACACGCAGATTGTTCTTGCGATACCCTATTTTTCATTTCTGGAGAGAAGCGTAAGCATTTCGATATCATTTGTAGCTCAAATAATTTGCTCCGGAACCAAAGCAGTCCCAAGGTGTTTTCCAATCTTTCGGTAGCGTTTCCAATTCCAAATCGACCCACGACTGACCATTACAACGGCAACGCCTACTAGAAGCCTGAGCAAATATTCCCCATATTTCAAGAAGGCTGGCTAACACCTACCTGCTGAGCTATGGTACAGTCCGTATTTAATCTAACTTGACCTCATGATAATTCCCCCATTCATTTGCTTACTCCGCCTATGTACTTTTGACTCTCCACTTGTTCTGCTTATCTGTACCCGCCACTCACCTTGCCGCAAGGGCCGTCCCGTCCGACACTTGTGCATTGGCATGTGACTGTATGAATGTGCGCGGCTGACCGACTCACCCATACACGCTCGTGTCCCGTTTGCTGAGCCTGGCTTGACTTGTTTTCTCATGAGTTCCGAGTGATCGCAAGGCCAATGAGAATCACGAGACTGTCGTTGGAGGCGACCACCGCAACCATCATTCCGCTCGCCGTTGCTTGGTGTGCGAACGTTGACACTGCACTGTGGCAGTGACGGACTTGTGACGTTACGAACATGGACAGCTGAGTATTCGATATTCGAGATTGTCGAACCTACGCGTCACTCAAAATTCCGTACCGGAAACCTCAATAGTCCGTCGCTTGAGTTTCAGAATTTGTCTTCCAGACTTCCTTGCAGGAGAGCAACACAATGTGGCTGGGAGCCCCACAAATCCAGAAGAAACTCCAAGATGATTATTAGTTCCAAACGAAGGAAGATAACTCATGCAATCGAATTCAGTTGAATCTGGAGTAATGACTAAATTCAAACAGTCTTCAGATTAACTTGGCAGGACACCACTGGACGAAGTGGCGTTTTGTATTAGGCTAAGTCCTGGGGCACAGTGACCAGACGGAAACAAGTCAAATCCTGATGGAGGTTTTTCGGAGGATGAGCGCTATTGAAAGTTGGGACCTCTTGAGGCTACTTTGCTTGAAAAGTCCTGTATTTTTGGCTCGGACGCATGTTTCATGACAGCCTTCTTTTGGTACCAGGAACTGAGCATTTATTCATTGAAGGGACACCTTTCAGTGCATACTAAAGCGAAGGGAATAGGTGTACGGACAGAGACCAAATGATTCACTGGGTCTTTACGGTTGGAGGTACCATGGTGCGCGGATACTCGGGGATAAATTAATACGGGTCGCACCACAATCACCGTTCTCTTGCACGAAAACAACCTGAAAGGCACTAATTAGATTTTTATCGAAGCTTACATTCTCCGTCGAACTGGCCTCCGATTGTACGCCGGGGTTTTTCCGAAAGAGGTCAAATTTTAAATAGCAATGGCCACATGTGAGCTTGAATTTTACCCGCGTGCTACTGCATCAGAACTTTGTACAGGTTGTCGTTCACAAGGCAGAGTTTAGTGCGCGCCCAGCTGTCACAGATATCACGTTTACCAACTTGCAAGGTCACGTTCACCCTTCATTCACACCATGTGCAAGGTGACGGACCCAGTGGGAGTCGAGAAGAGCAGAACACTTCGGTAGAAAGCAGTTCACACTGAGTCAGTACCAGTTACTGACTTTCGACGAGGCTAGCTCACGATAATTTTCCCAGTCATGTGTACCCTTTGAAAAGATAGCCGCATAAATGGCTGTTTTACGTTGCAAAGCTGTGCTCAATCGGACTAAAAAAGTGTGAGGTTTTCTAAGTTGAATTTTTAGAACTCAGAGAGCTGATCGCTCTTTGATGAACAGACTTAACTGAATCCCATTTAGCCTTAGTGCACCTCGAGATAATCAGTCAAATGCAGATGATGTACACGAAAATGATTTAAATTAGCTGTCCGAGGATACTAGCCAATACTTTTCATTCCCCATGTAGTTTACAAAAGCACCTGTCATTGGGGCATACCGGTTGGCATTGCGCATTTCGAATGATAAATATAACAAATAGGCTGATAACAGTAAATCGAATTGGGCACCAGAACAACATGAGGAAAACATCACTAAGCCGACTTCGGAATACGTAAAATCATTTAGCTCTGTCGCCTCATGGTAGCAAGTTAACACATTTTAGGGTGGCAAGAAATAGCGCTGGGACTTTTCAGTTAGCAGATAACGATATTTCGTATTCAAAAACTTCATTTTCTAGCAGAACAACCGCAGTTTTTCTTATTCAGTACCTGGCCACGAAGTGACAGGTTTCGGTGGGCTGAAGGCTAATCCCATTGGGCCAATTTTAATAGGTAAACTACAATTATCTAGAGTCTATGATATCTGTAGCTTCTAGAGGATTATACACTCCCATTCACTCTGCGTTAGTAGTCGGTATTCGGTGTATTCTCCTATGAACGTAATTTTAGATTTACTGATACAGCAATCACTAATCTCCTTCCCAGGAATACACCTACACCACTTTAAATATGTCAGCTGTTCATCGCCTCAATTTATAATCACACTTACGTCATACAGACTTAAGGGGAAGAAAAGAATGCAGCCACCAGAATAATCATAAGAAAGGAACAGCATTCAAAACGTACACGTCAGATAACGAAAACAATCTAAAATTGATTTGCAAATTAGTGTATTTCTTGAATCTAAAATCTCGTTATGGGTTTTTTCCACATCTCATTGTGATCCATTTGCTGTCAACCTCTGAAATGTTTCCATTTGATAAGACCGAGTCTGTTTATTTACCTTCCCCAAAATAGACATTGCTTTCATTTGTGGCAGACATCGCGATATGGACAGAATGTGTGCCACCGCCTTTTTGGCAAGGATCTCAGTTTATCCAGGGTTTAAGTAATTCGACAGTCAGACAGTTCCCTCAAACTAGTCGTCAATCTGTGCGGATGACTGGACTGTTACTAAACCTGGAGCTTGAACACTTGCAGGCTGTTCACATTGAAGTTGTAACTGCATGCCATTAACCTCAGTCACCCAAGGTCTTCTGTACTTATTAGAACCGACTGGGTGGGCATACATACCAAGGACCACAGCTGACATCCAGTTTACAGACTGTGACAAGTTTGTGGTTCGGAAGCAATAGTAAAAACCTTTTAGGACGAATCTCCAATGTCCCAATAGTGACAGGAGGCCTCGCCGGGCTGCGCTTTCGAAAACCGGTCAGATGTCTGGTTGACTGGTTACATTACAGACCGATTTGTCATTGGGAGACACCTACCAATAGGGCCGAATCGTGCAGCCTCCTGTTAAAGCGAGTGTTATTCGAACCAGATCTTTCACTAGATCATGCATCATTTCAAGTGCCGGTCGAAAAGCGCCGTGAATTTCATCAAAGTTTGGGAGAAATTTGACTTCCTAGACTGGGTAATATTAAGGACTATCATGAATTCGTACATCATCCCATAAAAACACATCAGGATATTTAGGTCATGCAACGTTACCAAAAACTCAAGGATAAATATCTTCAAACTCTGGTATTTGACACGGCCTATGATGTTCAGCTCGAAAGATATGACGGAGTAAATATCAGACAAGATGGGTCTTGAATCTCTGGATAACATCGCTCTCATTGATTCAGAACACTATGGCCTACAGCAGGTCCTCAATCGAATCCGCTAATATGTGTTTTACCGTCGGTTCGGCGATTAGTAATCTGAAGAACCAGTTTCTACAACCATTCTTCTAAGCGTAAATGAATCAACACTTTCTTCACCTTATCCAGAATAGCTCAAAGACGCGAGGTAAAACCAAACATTTATTCACCCCACAAACAGGACGATTGCTGTCAGTTGGTTGTTGATCAGGTGGCTGTTGATCTGTTCGCCGAGCTTGGCAATTGACTTGCAAACTTTTCGTCACCACACGAGGAGACATGATCAGTGCGCATTTGGGTGGGTCAGTGTTTCAGTGTTTTTTTCATCATATAATTGATTAAACATTTCCCCTCTCCATTAGAAGAAACGGAGACACTTGGGTTTATAATCATCTATACCTGTCCCTTATGCACACTGAAATAGTGTATGCTCATAATGAGGTTCTAAGTAAGTCTCCAATGGTTTTGGAATAAGTGAATGCAAAGTAGCGCGCGGCTTTTCTAACCGAATTTAATTCCAGTAATTCACGAAATGAGTTAAGAAGGACTTTCGCATGCAGTTTGTTGTGATCTACGACAATTTAGCAAAAAATGTGGGGCGCACGTTGAAAGTCAGATTAGGATATTAAAATGCGAGCATAAGGTGGAGAAAAGCTATGGTCCATGTCTTTGCGCAGCTTTGCTCAATCCCCCATTAGTTTTCAACAAGCATTCTACAATGCAAACTCGTTCAGCTCTTCCAGCATCCTGCACTCTTTGGAAGGTTGTAGGCAAAAGCACGTGCACCAACGAGTAAATTTAAAACGGACAATAAATCACAAAATCTGTGAGTCCGATGAACTTGTGTAGTAGAAAATCGGTTGATGCGTTGTTATTAGGTATCCCAATTAGCTGTCACTGCACATCAGTTGGGCACCGGAACCACTGAAGAGGGGTCAGGCCATCATTATTTTGATTCACGTATATCAGCGGTTGACTCCCGTGTGGTCCCTAGTCCAGTAACTTATTATTTTTTTCTGAAATGATTTCTGTTGGTTTAATCATGTTACCAACCCAATGCTGAATGGCCATTCAGCGTACACAACCATACATCTAGGTAGGGAATATTCCTAAGTGATTTCTTTACAGTTAGGTACTAACACGTTCCTACTTTGGGTTGTGTTGTAGAATCAAGGAAAAACAAAATATTCACGACAATAGAAGTGCATTTTTTCAAAACTGCTGACATTTTCACCCAAGGTCAGTGGTGTTAAGTTTGTCTTTCCTGTTCATTTCAAACGGTGGGTTGAAACCAAGACAAAAGTGGAATGCTCTGCTCCAATTACCCGAGGAAGGACTGGGGCTAACAGAATAAACAGGATAGGCAAATCACACAAACCACAAATCATTCAAGCACATCACCCATCTCCATCATCAAAGTTTCTTTTCCGCATGTGGCAGCGCGGGAAAATATCCAAAAAAGGATTTATTTTTCTGTCTTCTATCCAAAGTAGAATGCATAGGGCTGAAATATAGGAAAGTGAACTGATACGTGCAGTGCATTTGGGGTATCAAGTCTAACAACATGCAAATGTCTACACAATAAAAGTCCGTTAGGTTGGAGACTACAAGAATGACGGAAGTTAACAAAGGTGGGTTAAAGGACTTGACTGTTATCAGTTAACGATAGCGTGGATTGAGCACCGTTTCTCATCGTTTGTCAGATAATTGTGTGGACCCTGATCACACTTCTCCCGTGATTTTCACGTCTGAACAAAAATGCTCACACCTCGCCTGACCACTTCTAAGTTCTTGCACCCAAAGTAAACCTAAAGTATAACATAGGTCTTGTCCTAACCTACCTGATTAACGAATTTTGGGCGTTGAATATTACTGGATCAATAACTCGAAGGCCGTACGCGAAGATGGAGCTTCTATCTGCTATGCAACACAGCCTGCCTTTTCCAGCATTATATCTCTGAAAAGAGTGTGGCTTTTGTGGAGGTCGAGAGATGTATTTCCTCCAGTGGAAACCACACTCCAGAACGAGGTATCAATAGGCAAATACTATGAGTGCGTGAAGGTCGCCTAGGCCTTTTGTGTCCATAGAGTCAAAGGCTGTGTGGGGACGAAAAATACAGGAAGTGTTCGCTGGTTGCTCCAGTTAGTTCACAAACCGGGATCCCGGAAATCGTATGTCAACAAAACAGTCAAGAACTTTGATAAATATGGCGGAACCTGATGGAGCTTTACGATAGTGGAGCAGTGGCAGCAATCTTTAAAATTCAGGTTTTCGAGTCGCTGACGGTAAAAGGCATGTCAAGCTGCATCGTTCTAATATCTGAAGACGAACGGAATGCACGAGAGCCGTTAGACAAACTAATGACAACCCTGCTGGCGTGCGTTTTATACTAACGGCCTAACAAATCATGATCCAGAAGGTGCATCCAGTGAGAACGCCCATCGCAATTCAACCAGAAGCACTGAAGATTGTAGAGCTTTGCGTGTCTCGGTAGTTGAACTTGATCGGACGGCAGTGTGTCTGATGAAGCAAGCACACAAATCTCAAAGACCGAATCACGTCCGGTGCTGTGAGGAAACCGTGGCCTAAAGGGCATGTCGTTAGGTGGCAATGGTCAAGAGTACTGGGCCACAATATGGACTGCGTTCTTGTGTGGTTGCGAGATTTCGTCTTCGTGTTACGGTATTCTGACATGTTTGATTTTACAGCATGGGACAAACTGCAAGGTAGACAATTTGCGGATAGATCACGAAAGGTCCAGGTGCTGTGGTGTATTCCGCCTTAAAGCGCAGGGTTCCACTAATCGTCCAAGCGTCACCAAACAGCGACTAAACGTTGTCAGCCAGAGTAGCGCTATCACCTTCAACTCATACTTTCTGAATAAGTGTTTCAAGGTGCAAGCACCTCAGAATGACGGCGATCCTTTCCCGATGATTATCTTCTGCCGTAAAACTGGGTGATTTCGAAGAAATGAATAAAATTTGTGGTCTTAGCCATAGGAAACTTTCAGCATAAACGTCCGCTTCGCGCTAGAGGTACTGACAGTCATAGTCGAGTAGAGCGCTCAGTTGCGCGCAAGTATCCAAGCTGTTGCCCTTAATTCATAGCTTCCCTCCTTATCTCTGAGCTCGAGACGGCTCATTAGTTAAGGCGAGAACTCACTGACTGGAAGATCCGTGCTTCGAACCCGACCTCTGCATCTCGACTGCTTCTGCCTAGGCTTGGGTAACCTGGCAGTATCTCGGCCCTCGTCCTTCCTTCAGGTAGACTGGCAGCTAGCCACCGAAAGAGTTCTAATGTGGACCATTTGTTCATTTTTTCCCCAAAGGAAAGTCCATAGACGCCCCTGCATTGAGGCATCAATTATATCAGCTACTGCCTCCAACGCGTTGCTGTCTACTCCTACCTCGATAGGTCATCAACAAAAAAGCTGAGGTAGCTATACCCAATTCAGAACAATTTAGAATTCTTTGTTCCAGTGCACTGTACCAAATATTCTTACAATGTACCAGAAGGACAATACTAATTGGCAATTTATGAAGGTGACCAGTATCACCAGAGACGGCTACGTCAGTGTTGACACTGACGCTATACTCTCATACAAACACAAAGCATATTTACTTATATTTGGTGCTTAAAAATGGAATGGTGTATGAAGAAGGGACCAGAAGCCAGCTTGCCGAAAGCATTCTGAAGTGTTACACATCCTGACGCCCCGTCACACAATCTGGAAGTGACCACAGTTGATAATGCAGAATGTTATCCGCGACCGAAGCACCTACTGCACAACCAGGTACTCGATACTAGTACCGCTTCTGAGGCCTCACTGGTCAAAAACATGAAGATCCAGGTTATCTGCCCGCAGAGGCTTTCTCTTCAAATTGCACAAAGTTAGAATCTTCATTGTGGCCGGCTACCCTTTGGAACAGAGTGGTGTGTCTTTCTGACACCAAAAGTGACACGGATCAGCACACATGTTTCTGGATTTCGAGAGTTGTGCACCAACTTTGTGGGTCACACTTCCGTCAGGGTTGACACAACAACCAAGGTATGTAAAAGTCTCCACAACCTCCAGTGCTTCTCCCTGAATTGTAACGGGCACTTTCAGAGAATGTAGGTTCTGAAGGACTACTTTGCATTTCATGGGTGCACTGCACGACAGCTGATAGGATGGTGTTCAGTTTATTCAACAGTTCTTGTCGTTCTCCCCTGGAGCAGCCTAGACCAGGTCAAAACCCCGTTTGGGACTCCCGGGTTAAGTTTTCACCATAAAACGAGAAGAATCAGTGATGCCAGAAGTCTTGTTACAACTGGAGTCAAACTAAAGCCATCGTGTTTGATACATTCTACAATATCATCGAACCACCTTGAACGGAATCACCTCGACTCACCCTGGAATGGACTCTTTCTGCCACATAGACACAAATAGGCTAGACAGGCAGTAATCGGGAGCTCGGAGACGCTTGAGTAGCGAAACGCATTCGGATACTTCTAAGGCTGAAGGGAAATCTATATTAACAGTCCATGTTTTTGTCAAACATAAACAGCTCGGCTGGAAAGTTGGAGAGAGTCAAATGAATTGTTGCTCGAAGTGTCGTACCTAATGGTCCGAACGTTCGACTCTACTGGGTATCAGAAGACCACTGTGATCCTTAATGGTTCCACTGACAATTGGCTTCCGAGTACCTGTTAAAACAATCAAGTGGAACGAGCAGACATTTCCAGCATTTTTCGTTCCCTCTTTTTTTCCACCAAATGTTCCGTCTTTGCAAACACTCAGTACCACCTGGCGTCGCGTTGGATTGCTGTTGCGACCAATAGGAACCTGTTCCTATGAAAAACCCAGTACTGTGATTAGGTTGTCTGATTTGTATCGAGGTAGAAGTTCCAGCACTGAGTAAGGCTATGGATATGCGTCTCTAATTATTGTCATTATCTGACGTCGGACCATCTGGCTAGCTTCGGAGCAGCCGGTCGCAATAGATTTGTCTGACTTCTGGGTTCACGAGTTTCTCAGCTAAGTTCCTCTCGGTAAGTGAGATGTGCGCATTTAGCATAGACGTGAAAAGCGCAGTAAAACGCAGCTATTGACAGATGCATGACCGGAGTCCACAAATGTCACCGGTAAATTATTACAACATGGTCTATTTTGGGTTGGGGCTGGTTGGTTCGCGGGCATCGACTAGCTAGATGATGTCTGCTTTTTCTGAAATTGGTACCATAAAAGGGATCAGTCCGTGTTTAGCACACGTCTGCAGCGGGCGCTCTCCGTTGTCCATGAGCTTGTGTCCAACACAAGGGGACTGCCCAGCTGGGCCACAGCATCACCAAGCTAAGTTGTTTCAGCGTTCCCGTCAACATACAACGATGTCTGAGTTTTTAGCCCGTTGTAAAAAAGAACCTACTGCGTCATAAGACCTGTCTTTGACAGATTCATATCCAGTCTGTCGGGGCGTAAACCTACACAACAAACAGGGAGAGAATGAAGTCTCTTTCTCGAGATACTCTCACAGACGTTGCCATAGGGGTGAACATTAACGCGCATCCAAGGAAGCAGAAAAGCTTCCCCTCGGCCACTCAATACAATACCCACGCCGGCATATCCAGCTGCGGTGACATTATCAGAAGTGTGCAGCCGGAAAACGGAAGAGAACGAGGGGGCATTTAGTTCATTAGCTCTACTTGCATCCTCTGTTCTTGTATTTGGCAGACAGAATACATCGATATAGAGGGCATTCACTGTGCGAGAAGGAGCCCAATTGTTGTCCTGCTTGCTTCAGTGTGAAAAAGTTAAAAGCAGCTAAATAGATTGGCTTTCGGGGTTTGAAAACAGACTTTGAAGTGTTTAGGGTTGTTACTGAAGTCGGACGTACAGAAGCTGCAGCTCAGCCTGATGCACAACGATCAAAACGGTTAGTCCTAGTGCTGGGATCGGCGGAGAGGCTTTTCAAATTGGGGTGGAGTGGGAATACGTGAGAGTGTAACGAGGTGGCGTCAGAAGTAGCATGTGTTCGTTTACCCGCCCTTCTGTATAGAGAAAGTAAGGCGACCCAGTTGGTGACGCCAGGTGATTGCCAATGTAGCATCATAACAGTTTTAGTTAGAAAATTCATTGTACGTGGGTGGAATACTGTCAGGAAGCTCACATCGTGACAGGATGCCGGTCATTCACAGTAACAAGAAAATGATCATTTTTGTATCATCCCAAGTAAGTTTGACATGCAACTTTGTAGTCCCTCTACGGGAGTAACACAAGTCCAGTCATTCATGAACAACGAAATACCGAGGGTCGAACTTGAAAGTTATGAAGTCGGAATGGGGCACAACTTAATGGCATCTGGCTAGCAAAACGCTCAAAAGAGTTCGGAGCAGCTCCTGGTCGTTTATTTAGCACAGTAATGGTATGAATAGCGTGAGACAAAAAAGGCACGGTGACAGTTACTCAAGAGCGCTACAATTCAAATTAATGGAAATTATTAGTAAACTTAACCTTACGGAATGTCCAATAACGCAACAGAGGACTTCGTAGAAATTAATTTTTCGCTATTCATGCTTCCCGTCACATTCTGTACAAATCTGTCGATTATATCATTCTTAAAAACTGATACTATTACGGATGGTGAATCCCATACCACTGGTTGATAGTGTCGAGCGGAGATTCTGGGCCCGCCAGAAGGCACTCATGCGACGTGTCGTCAGTGTTACTCCACTACGCAGTTTCTTGAATCTAAACTATCCAAACTTAACAAGTGTTCCTCACAATGAATTAATCGACTACCTTTGTCATCATGTTAGGGATGAATGAGTGAATTTGTGTATCTCATAGCGAATAGTCAAACGTACACACACTGAAATTTTCCACGTATAAGGCGTTTTTTCTGTTTTATGAAAATGTTAGTGGTGTCCCGACGAACTCTTCAGAAGGTCTGCTCTGTTCCTTTAAAGCGAAAGCGATATTTGGCCCTTTGGCCAGTAAACTTGTGAATATACTATGTGCACTATACAATATAGAACGAGAAAACAGGAAGATTTTGGGACGCGGTATCTGGGCGGCTGCCATGGAGTCTTGTAAAAACCGATGAATAGCAGAATTCCACAATCAGTCATAATGATGGTTGGCATATAATTGGTCTAAAAAGCTTGCTGTTTGCAGAGAATACGACCAATGTGCAGTTGGACTTAGACTTTTGGTTTGTGCGCACGTGATCCCTGACAGATTTCTCTTCAGACGAAAATTACGAGGTATATTTGGAGCCAAACTATCTTCCCACGTTTATACCCACTGCGTTTTCCCCTCTGCAATTGGCTATTCATGTTGGAAGTCTTGTAGCAGCAAACATTATCACCAAGTATGAGGACTCAACAAATTGAGGAAGGAACAACTCTGGAAAATAAACCAGCAGCAGAATTCAGAAGCTAGTGGATTATTACACTTAGTAGCAAAAGTGATAAAAGGCTTTGCAGTATCGCGTGGGACCGACCAGCCTTGTGTCATTTGTTTTTTTGGAATTATGCTTAAATCAGATCATTCAATATACTTACCGACCACACAAAAAACGCTGCAGCAGGTAAATTGAGCCACGTACGAGATGCTGTCACTGACGAATGTAGTTATCAGGCCAGATAGGATACTTGCAAACGTCTAAGGATAAAAGAACAGGGAGATCAAATTTGAGGAGCGAGGTGGTGTAGAATAGGTCTTCTTGATAAGTGCCCCAAGTAATAAAAGGATATTTGGTATAAACTTTGAAAGTTGTATGTCCAGGATATCTACTCTCGAGAGAGAAAACATCATATATTATTCTGCAATTCACAGGAATTTCGACCAATGCATCTTTTTCTCAAGTTCATTTTTGAGCAAAATATGGCTCAAAGACCATCAGAAAGATTTTCTGAGACGAGACAACGTTTTGTCCAATAGGAATTGGTTTCCATGAAATAAACTCATACATGTATGCAGTTCCGAATAATAAGTAAATGAACAAACGGCTGACAGCGATAGATAAACGGTAGAAAAAGCAGTGGATTTTGACCACTTGACAGAAGTTGGTGGAGCAGGCCAATGTCGGTTCACAGTTATGAAAAATACGAGTCGGTTGTGTTGAAAAAGTGCATCAGTGAGACGCACCCACTCCGAAAGCGTCTGATCGAGCTAAGATATACATTTGAGCATTTTATGTGCAGTTTATACCCCGTGTTGCATTCCCTTTAAAGAACAGTGAAGCGTTTTAAATCATAGTGATTGTAATTACAGTATTTATCATAAAAACTGCAACGCCAACGTTCAGGTAATAAAATTTTTCCCGCCTTTCAACCTGGAAACCATTTGAACAAAGAACAAAAAATAAACACGGGCAAACATAGACTTCTTCTTTTTCCCACATCTCCACTGACAGCAGTAAAAACCACTGTTGGTGCTTTCAATCTGGTCGTTTTTAAATTTACGGAAGCAAGCAACCGGGTCCCACTTATCTACATTAGTTCGAACATGTAATACTCACCTGCGCGGAAAATATAATCCCGTAATTCACTGCCATGTTAGCTTGCCCGAAGATTGTGCTTACTGCCATCGGCATGATAGTGAAAAACCCACCCAGAAAGATGAATACTAGGCAAACCCAGATTGTGTAGAGTATTTTGAGTGATAGCCCTGTAGCGTAGCTGAGATGTGAGAACGTGGCCAACAACGTAGTCGAGAAAAACAACATGATGCATAGCGGAACCTGTAGAAGCCAGAAAAAATATTGGACATGTAAATTTAACTGATAATCCAGTGGTAAAGCTGATCATCACAAATGCTTAAGTCCTGGAAGTAGAGACAAGCTGATGATAACTCTGAGAGCCAAAGCTGCGCCTTTATTTAGTAGTATGTACATGGATGGTTGCGACATAATTTAATAAGGGGAAGATACTCACTTGTTTCATCCATGTCATAAGTTCGTGTGAATTTTATTCACAGTGCGCCTACATTCTAAATGCCCTGCTGGTAATACGGTAGTCTGGCTACTGATATTTTCCAAAAGCCGGGTGCTTGATCTATATGATTTTTGACTGCTGCTCATGTAGTTTGGTTACTTAGCAGAAGAACGGAGTCCCATGTGCTACGCAATCCATTTAGCAGCTCCTAGCGGTGTAGGTATTACTGATGCAATGTCGCAGTAGAGATTTCAAAATATGAACATTGATCGACAAGGTGACCGGCACAAATCGCGTATGTTATCGGTACAGGCACCAACTCATAAACACGGATAGAGCTTTTGAGCAGTAAACTAAAATGTTGGAGGTCAGGAGCTGAAGGCAAAGTCACTTTTGAAACTTCAGGAGAACTGAACGTTACGCGGGCATTCAGTACTAGATTTGAAAATGTCCTTGACAGAAAAACCTAGAATACTGTTAAAGTAAGACTTTCACAGTCGAGACGAAATGATTGCATCTGTGGCTCTGAGTGTCAGATCACGGTCATCGTGGCTGTCATTCTAAAACACTGTTTGTATTCAAGGCGTCATCCTTTGATTCTTTGTTCAAAATATTTCGTGTGCCCGTGTCGCCTTCGGGGGCAGAAGAAACTGCACTTGGGATTTTGCATTTCGATGAGATAACCGAGTATGCTACTCTTAACCCCGATATTTCTAACTTAGCACGCGTCATACAGGGTACTCAACAAGGCTTTCAGTATTCCTACAATCCGTCTAACTTAACGTGAGCGATTGTATAAAATGAGGTTTTCGAAATCGTAATGTCTTCGTCCAAGTGAGACCTGGTTAGTCTATTCCTAGTTTTGTTGATCATCGAAGCATAGCTGTACAAACTCCGGTTTTAACAAATGCCCTGGATCTTGTCAGTAATCATTGAACATTTTTCCCAATGTTAGGAGATTTGGAACTACTTCCGGCTCTTTGTAGTTCTGTAGTTTTCAAACACTCGGAGCCCTACCTGGACTGAGTGACTGAATTCTCAACTCTGTTTGTATTGGACAGGCATAAAGCACAGTTGGAGAACAAACCTTTCGGCCTCAAATACTGGACACTATGACAGTATGTTTCAGAGTAAATGTGAGCGACTAGCAAATGCGCGAAACAAATGGACACGATAACTGAGCTCAGTAGCTTAACCCGACATTAGGAAATTACAAGGAAAGGTTCATCTGTCTGAGAATAACAAAGAGAGCAATGTGAACATGTCGAGATGCTTAACAGCGGAAATACTTCTTCACGCAAGACTGGAGTCCCAGCCATGGTAAATCGATAAGGCAGTGTTAGACTGTGTCCAGTGCATAGTGGTCACCTGACCCAGCAATAGTAACATGGCGCACAACCCTCAACCCATCGCTACGCACCATTATGCTCCCTAACAATCCACTGATGTCACCTCGATTGGTGATGAAACGTTTCCAATCAGCTCAGATAACAAACCAACGACTATCTAGAGTATTGTGTTGACCATATTGCAACGGCTATAAAAAGGCAAATATAACTGTTTAAAGGAGAATCACCATCTGAAGATTAGTGAAAGGACAGACAGATGTACTGAATCAATAACGTCTACGCAAATAATACACGCTGTATGAGGATCGATCGATCGCTCAATGTTAGGTTGAGGGTATTCCGCTGCGTAACAGAAGTTTGATTACCTAATCTTCAATCGAGGATGCAGGGTTCCGAGTGGATGACTGGCAATTTATTGACTTTTATCTTACTTTGTGCATCAGATAATTTGAAAGATGTTCAGCTACACTCAGAGAAAGATGAACTTATGAACGAAGCTGGTCAAAGGAATTTCGGATCCTCGCTGGCGATTAGCCTGGAATTTGAGGACCACAGTAAAATAGACATCCTTAGATACACACCCGTAAGGACCTGTTCCAGGTTTGCTGTTTGGGGGCATTTGACCACTCACAACATTAAAGGTATCCAGTATATGTTCTATCAGTTTTGAAATTCCGTTATAACAAATCACTCCCAAACTAAGGTAACTTCTCGGACGGAACTCTATTCATTAAAGCCATCCTGTTTGGTCACGTTTCTTTCTGTAAAGTCTAGTCCACGCCTCTCAAATTTCAGTCACATCGATTCACGGCAGCAATAGCGTGTTGTGCCCATTTACCTGTGAATCATAGCCCATACAGCTTCAAACTACGCGGTTGTTTACCTTCAACTCTGATGCAGAAAGTATAACTTGGAATAATCCGCAACAAACGCATCGGCATGTTGTTGTGGTGGCAGACAGAAGAGTTCGGTAGAAAGCACGATGTCGTTGTTGACCTTGACCTCAGAGATATGACTAGGGCAAATCTAAGCGTGCGGAACCGCTTAATTTGTCAATCAATTGAAAAATGTTTGGGACCGATTGGGTAGTCATCGTTTCCGATTGTTTACCAAACCTCTGCTTAATTCGTCCATTGCCCCATGTAGTGCGTAGATGGGTTTCGAACGACGAGCTACATCATAATCAGTGATAAAACGGCTTAGCATGCCGGATAAGCCTTCTCACCATAAAACTTGTGGTAGATTGTTTCCTTCTGAAAGGAGGCAATCTGGCATTATAACCAGGAAAATTATTTGCCATCATGATCGAATATTAGTAGAGAAAGAGTTTAAAATCAGCTTCTGAATGAAGACCATGCATGGGCATCACGCCAAGTCTAAATTTGATGCACCTACGTGGTTCCTGAGTAACTGTATAATGGAATTATCTGCGTCTTTGCTGTTGGACGATTTAATTATCATGTATTGCATTCCAGCCGTTTTCGGTGAATTATTCTGCAGAAATGTTTAGCAACAGAAGATTACGCCAGATGTTTTGTGAGACAGTAGTTTGAGAGAGTTTTTTATGAACCTACATGTGTCTTTGACCAGTAGGGGTTTTTTTCAAGACCCAAGGAGGCTGATTTGCTTGTTTGGGTTGTTTTCTGAAAACATCAGTAAACTGCAGAATCCCGCGACGATCTTAAAATGCCTTGGAAGTTAATAAAATACTAAGGTTGCTGAAAGTATGACGTCTGATAATAATTCTACTACTTACATAGCATATCCATCTAGAATCCATTGTAATAACACGTGACATATCTACATTCTTCCATCTCCCATTGACAGTAGTAGTTGGGGATTCAATACTTCCTAGGATTACACGCCTTTAGAAATTGGCAAGAGTCTCAGTGCAAATCAGTCACTTCTGCCCATTATAATATAAGCACGTGCCACGCCTTTGTAAACACTACCTTTAAAGGTAAATTTATAATGGGAAGATGCGTAACTTCAACTGCTCCCATCAGGTGCGCAGTACAAGACAACTGCTTTCAGTTATTTCACTTTAAGATATGCTCGTAGTTACAGTCATCACAGTTAGTACTTGTAACTCGTTTGACTTAAATGAATATTTGCTAAAAGTCATAAAATACTGGAAAAATCCTGTTTTTAAACTGAACCACGCTAGTTCGAGCTACGTTACTTAGGTGTACACTTACTTTTTTATTCTATAATGCTGCTAATTGTTACGCAAGTATACTTCCATACGTTAACATAGCACCACTCTTCTGAATTAACACCTTCAGGTTCCCCGACTGGCCGTGGTCCTTACACTTATTCGCCAAGAATGAAGAAAGGACTGGCTCAATCTTAATCCATGCAACTGATACCGAAGCACTCACAAAGTGAATACCAATGCGCAGTAGAAACAGCAAATATTTTTAAAAAAAATGCCGGTTACCTTGAATGACAATTTGTCCACCAGCACTCCCCATAGGATTCGTCCGAGTGAGTTTAGTATTATTGATATTACCATGACGAAATATATGAACCGGTCATCTGATATGTACTTCTGACCAAAATACTGAATAGAAAAAGACACAAGGCCGCTTTTTAAAATGATCAGAATAACAAAGGCATTGATGACAAGTCAACAGAGTCAGACCGGTTAGTTCGTTCTCTAGGGTGAGAGAAGTTCCAGACAGTTCGAGATACCTACTTGCTGAAATCTGAGCTATAAACCTCATCACTTTTGGATACGACCAAAATATTCATTAAGGGACCGTTTGAGCACATCTCACTTACTTCCCTCAAAATGACCAATTAACCAAAATGCCAAACTGATAAGGGGTTGAACTGATAAATCGAATATTTCAGGTTCACCTCTGTTAGTATCAAATAAGGATGAAAGAGCCATGGAATGCTTTCCAACCATTGGGCATACGTCCACCTCAGTTACTGAGTGAAATAGCGAATTAAACTGTACGGTAGCTGCCACCTGTATTTTTACAGCAACATTCTCTTCCACTAGCTCGTTGAAAGTTAAGGTAAACTCAAGCCTTATTTTCTCGCACTCAGGCTTTCTGTCTGCAAAACACAAGCAAGGCAACGAGAACAGTGTTCATACCTGTGAGGAGCGTCGTATGCTAAAAGCTTGTCTAGAATATGTATTCAGTTAAGTGCTGCCGCTTTTTATCTAAAGGTTTATCGTCTGTCGTGTCGCTCTTGATCACGGGGAAAACTTATAAAAAGCATCACAAAACGATGCACAGCCTTTGAGCTCATTCGGTTTTAGCAGGTGTGAATGTACGCAATTGTTAAAATACCATTAGTCCGACGTAAGTGAAAATTATCAGTTTATTGTTTGATTTGTCGTAGGGATAATCACTGCGTAAATTTTGGCCGAAAACTCAGTCTGTTTAGTGATGGGTAAGTGTATACCCGTCAGACAGTGTACAGATGTGGTGGTGATCCGTAGGAATTCAGTGTTTTGTCTTACGCTTTTTGATCATAAGAGACTCACCGTATATGTATCCGTGATAACTGCTAGCGAAATGACTCCGAAAAAAATTACAAGCCACAGTAGATAGAAGTCCAAGCGTTGCAACATTCTAGTCGGGGAATGATTTATTTCACTAAAGAGAAAAAAATAGAGTAATTTTGATGGAAGACTTTGGTATTTGAAGACATGCGTCACAGAATGAAGACGGAGTTCAAGTTAGGCTATCATTGAGGGCATTCATTACCCCCATTGACAAAGAAACTTCAGAACGCACGACCAACGTTAAAATCGCTACTGTTGCCTGCTGATAAAAATGAAAACATGGTGATAGTAATTTTCAGGACTGAATATTATTGAACAAGTTTTCAGAACCGTGTGGAGAACGATGGTGGTGTGCTTGGGAAAATCCAGGTAGTCACTAGAATTCAAGACAATAGTTCCACACCTTGAAAATCAATTTGGTTTTTCGTTCGTATTGGAACACATTTGCACTACCAAGACACGAGACTCCATAAAGCCATTGTGTCCAAAACCACATTGGCGATGCTTGCCGGATTGTGACTTCATATTCCACCATTAGAATTTTAAGTAGATTGTCCCTGCTTTTTACTGACCGCGCAAAGGAGACTCGGGCCAGGTTACTTGTTGCACATTTTACTGGACCAACGATTTATTGGAAACTGATAACGAGCACAAAACTCACTCAACGTGGCTAGTTTCTCCGGAAGTTTTCAACTGTTCAGAAGAAGCATAAGGCGATATATTTCTGCATGGCTCTTGGCTTTCATTATCCACAAGCAGTTCTTGTTCTGTTTGAGCTGGTTGTGCTTCAGTTCTCCATTCTTCCGCGTCTATTGTCTCCTCTTCATAGTCTACTACTTTGTTCATTGACTGAAGCGCTTCCCGTCGGTCATTTGCCCTATTTTGTCTCTGCTCCTCTTTTTCATGTGGGTCATCCTGGCTATCAGCCTGTTGGACCGGCTGTAATCCTTGGTCTG
Source organism: Opisthorchis felineus (assembly GCA_004794785.1). Taxonomy (NCBI): domain Eukaryota; kingdom Metazoa; phylum Platyhelminthes; class Trematoda; order Opisthorchiida; family Opisthorchiidae; genus Opisthorchis; species Opisthorchis felineus. Next base: position 264,292 of record SJOL01009743.1, on the reverse strand, counting down.
ATTCTAGCAAACCTATATCTGTTGGCTGTTGTCCAGGTTGTTCGAGCACCATTGTTTCATTCTGATATTTGCGTTTCTCCTCTGACTTTTGTTGTTGCCGAATCAGTCTTCTTAAGAAGAACAATCCGAGTCGATTGTACTGTTGACTGTAAGATTGGGGTAACCTTTTCGTCTGCATATCCTGCTGCTCAGGCACAATGACCCTAACGCTTTCCGGAGGCCTTGTAGCTATTTGCGATTGTGTTTCTGGTTCGTTTGGTATTGGTAAAATCTCCGATAATCCTGGTGGTTCTAATAATTTATTATTTAGTTCCACTTTTTGAGTTGACTCTTCAGTGTGCTTAAAATCTGTTTTTGTCTCAGGTTCCTCTTCCCTTTCTTTATTCTGACTGTTTTTGGGTAGACTCAGTCCTTCAACCTGCTCACTTTGTTCGAAATTTCCTCCGATGTTTACTTTTACTTGGTCCTCCTCTCTTTCCTCTTCTTGTTTTCCTTCATGCCCTGAGTTGCGTCCGGATCTTCTCTCTTCACTTACACTACTTTTCCTAAAAATAAAAACTTACTAGAAAAGCAAACTTATCATGAGTGAATTCGAACAATTCCAACGGATAAGGTCAGAAATGTACACATGGCGCAGTTGCCGGCTACTCATGAGTAGTACAAAATTGACGCCGAAATACGAACTACCTGTGACCACTATGATGAGAATAGTGTAATTCTGACTCAAGATTAGGCGTATACGAACACATAATTTCAACGGAAGGTTACAACTAGACTAGCTGATTCCTGAGGCGTATTTTATTTAGGAAGATCATAAGTTGTCTTCATCTTCAGGGAGCAGTATCCCTCTGGATGGAACAACTCTAATGGAGAAACAAACAAGAGTTAAACGAACAATAAATTATCAATTGAAAAGGTGGTTTATTAGGACCAAGGGGAACAAGTGCTCCATATGCTACAGTGGATGTCATTATCATACCCGAAACTACGCGACTTCTTTCGTACTAAAAACTTCCGATTATTTAGCTTCACGCTCGCCAGATTTTTCAATTAAGGCATAAGGATGGGTGATCACATTATGTAACCATAAATGGGGTTTGTGTGCACCACACATTATTGGAAACCTATTATAGCTGTGAAGAGGCCCAACTGCGTTATCTGCAGAAGTTAGTCAAATCATCCTTGCTGTTACGGATATCGTCCACGCAGTCTCTTGTCAAGTCAGCTGAAGTTTCCTTAGAAAACGGGCTCTGAGCTTAAAAAGGCTTTCACTACTTTTGCACTCCTAGGGGCACCGTCTTCAACCAGAGTCTTCAATGGTGGCTGCACCATACATCTGCTGGCCATTTGGCAAAGTGTTGGACTGTTGCAGTCACACAGTCTTTTCTCACTGTATCCGGTAGCTAGTATAAACCGTCTTAAAGTCATTGCCGCATGTATTCTGTGGTGAATCAGGAGAATAGCAACCTGGGTGTGCTGCCATGCACTCCCATCCGATTGAAGACTAGTAAAGAGCATAAGCGTTTGAGCATTCTGGAATAATCAAATGGACTAGAACAGCAAGCTTTGAACACTAGAGTTTTGTCAGTTCATACGTTCGGTAGACAGCGACAAAGCATTAAAAAGTAGCGTGTTTATAATGCCTTTTTTATCATGTGGAAAATATTGTAGAGACTACCAGAATGAAATGCGACGCAACGTGATGAACAGCAATGAAGAGTAGATGAACGCGCCACAGTAGTTTACCGTAGTCACTGAAGTACGTCATAATCAGTGCCTTCTTTAGTAACGTAGCCTCCGGAAAGTTAAACCATGTGGGCCAAAAAAGTGAGTGATACAGTGGCTAAATTTTGAGGGAAATATTAGGGGACTACACATAACTAACTCAGCTAAGAATTTCGGGTAATGTTCACTGAAATCTGTGAGGTCGTCATAGGTAACTTACGCATGATAATTTACTCTGAATTCCCACGTTGAACTGTAAGAACAACCCACCGTTGAAACCTGACCTTCCTGTTTCTGATGGAATGCAACTTGGAACCGACAGGGGCAACAAACGCAGCTCATGTGTCTAAATCTGAACCGGAAGAAAAGTGATACGGTTCGACTATAAATAATGTGTTGCAGAACTTCCCTGTACCACCAAGCACCCCTAAACAATATGAGTTGCAGAAAAGTGTAAAAGCTTGATCTACGTGCTATGGTACACTACTTCCCAGTGGGAGGAATCTCCTCTCACAGATCCAAAAAATATTTTCTCAGTGGAGGTGATAATTCGTGAGAGGGTGCCTGACATCAACCTACTTCATGTTTTCTGCACCGTGACAACAAAAACTCATTTGCAGCCGGTCATTTCAGAACGCTGTCAGCAAAATGGAAGGATTGCTCTTCCTCATCTATGCTAAAATCGATTAAGAACACAAAGAAAATAATTCATCCCGAAAACATGTTCTTATTCATTCTACCACAGTTTTTTCGGCTGTCTTCCAAATCGGCTGGATAGACTGGAATGATTTTTGGTCTACAGGTACCGAACTCTGCCAAAATTAAACATCAAATTTACAACAGTAGTGCTTTGGTCAACAGAAACAGAACATCAAGAGGTGAAGAATGGTGGCTGCAAAACTGTAGGGCAGCGTATCCCGCCGTCTTCCCGAGGGAGATTCCGATGATTTTTCTGGGTTTTGGTTTCAAAATTTTTGTAATCACTCTCATACGCTTTCAATCACTCTTAAAAAATATTTTGAGTGACGCTTCTTCAGTCTGGTTTCAGGGTCATCACCACTCACTTGTCGGTGCAGCCCTTGTGACATACAGCGTCATAATGGGCCAATCGGATACAGATCTGGACTAGCAGTTTGTCAGTCCAACAACACTAATTCAACAGTCGTCAGCTTAGGATGATTATATAGGGGGCAGAAAATCCCCCGCTGTGATCAGTTTGTGGAAACATGGGCGGCAAGCGCATACAACAGCATGAATTCCGAACTGCGAATAAAATGGGGAGATGTTGCTTGTTCAAATGGCCTCACGTTCGATTCCCCTAATCTCGTACTGAATGTGCCGTCAGGTGGAGTCAGCATCGAAACTACATGCACACACAATGTTCATTTCAGCTGGCCAGACCTGCACAGGAAAAAGCAATTTTGCTTGAAGGGTAAGGGTTTTAGCTGTGGTGCCAGAGTACAAAACGGGCAAATTAACATTAATAACAGGTTACCACGAATCTGATGCGTACACCTGATCACTAGAAATCTAAAAAATTGCCAACTGGCGCCACGCCTATGCATGAGAGTGGGATATTTGAACAATAGAGGTCAGTGTTTCGCATCCACCACATTGTTTCCCCTGCTGCGTTTCGTGGAGATTTCGGACTGGCGATATGGTAATCATGACCTTCACTTGATTAAGAGAGAGAGAATAATAACAAGGGTGCGAATTGCGAGAATCCTAAACACACACTAATGTCCAGCCGCTCGCTGCCTAAATGTTCAACCACTGACTGGAAGGTGGCGTGTTCAAAACGTTCTGAGTTTTGTGAGAAGCACACTGATGATTATCCTCAATAAGGATGAAACATTTGTACAGTGTTTCTAGGCTTTTCAGCGGCTTCACTGGCAGGAGGAATAAACATAAAACTTCCTCTTATTTTGTCGCCTTAGAGGCCAGGCATACATAATTTATAAAAGCATACTCACTACTTATGTCACTAGTAAAAAACTCATAGTTCGTCTTCCGGGTCATATTCGCATGCTTCATTGTATTAATCACATGAGAAGTTGATTGAAAAGAATTTGCAACACTGGGCATTTCTGCAAATTCTTGTGGTAAGTTTATCAAGCCTTCATCTATACACCATGCAACTGGAAACTCTCCTGAGCCAAACTTAGAAGTTCGTTCGCGTAAAACCTATCAGAGAAATGAGATGACCGAATGTGTAGGATTTTTCAATCAATCTGTAAGTCGAAGCTGCTTACAGACCAACAACCAGATCATGTTTACGGTGGAAAGCAAATTACCCGTAAGTGATATGTTCTTCCACCAACTGGGTTTGTATCCCAGGTGTATTTAGACATTTTGAGCCTATTGGTTCTCATGCTCTTCTATCACCTGGTTCACCTAAATCTCATAAACCGAACGTATTGAAGCGCCCGCTACTAGCCATGGATGGCTTGTCACAACTGATTGGTGATCCCTGTGATAGTCAAGAGGGAACAAAGGTAGTGATAAAAACTTGTTTTCCTTGATTGTTTCTCTTGGCTAATGCCTTACGGCGTTACACAATACCAGAAGTCACGAATCACTGCTGTGCAAAAATCAGTGGCTCATCCCCAAACAAAAAGTCAGGGTGCGTGTGGATGTGATGGGAGGTGCATGGGTCAATGGATCAAGGAGTCAAGTGAGCGGCGTCACTGTTTGTAATGCCGGATTTTTCGCGGGCCACCTCAAGTCCTGAGGTCGCACACCGCAGAGTCAAGCAGTCAGATTCCATGCGCCTCTGTGATCAACAACAGTCTGGATGGCAGTACTGTTCAGAGGTAGGTGGTAAATGAGATCAAAGAGATTACCGGATACACTGCGCGTTGTTTCTGACATCACATGAATTGTGGCGGATTAGTTAAGAAGACTAATCACAGAGAACAAGGTTTATTCACTGTCTTCGTTCTTTTATAGCCATGAAAGGACCTTACCAAAAGTTAGCCAACTGGTTGGTCAATATTTTCAAACATGTAGGAGCTGAGCTTCCGATTCAGTGTTCGAAGAATTTCTATAAGCTTTTAGCATATTCCGAGAACTCTGACATATGATAGCTGAACATGCACTTGTTTGCCGGCCAGTCTTCATTTAGAAACCTCCACCTGGGCAAATCTTTATCACCTCATACACTTTTTAGACCATACCTATCCAGATTCTTAGGAATACAGTCTTGGAGTATGCACAGTTTATTGAATTTTGCTTCTAAGGCAGAGGCTTTTGACAGAGTGACGGGGTGAAAATGGGAAGGTCCATAAGGCCGATATTCGGTTGCTTATTTATGAACATACTCGTACTGTTGGTTGGAATCAAGACTTCTCGGACAGCGTTCTGCTATTTACCAATGATAAACAACAGCAGTCCACCGCCGCTGCAACTGATTCCATTATCACCCCAATCATGGTGTACGTAAAAATTCAGCCTTCGCCATCATTCGAATTCCTTATGATATGATGTGTATAATGAATGGTATGCAGCCAAACAAAACGACTTAAGTTTCATGAGGCAAGATTTGTTAATCTGTGCGTGCCTGTATTGTGAACCAAGATAGACAGAGTTATCGTGAAGTTGCCCTGGTTTCCTAGGCCTAATAGCCGCAAAGGACCTACAAGTCTTGCTTAGTTCCTATCACATTTCGTGTGAATTTGCAAAGTTTAGCACCAACGATTGCTCACAATGTCCGACGCGATATCAATATATCAGCTTATATCCTCCCCGAATTCTTCGGAAGAAGCAATCAGATATGATCCGATGACTGATTAGGGGAGTAGTTTGAAACCAAAGTGGGAGAACGGTAGTCAAAGTGTTACCTGTGCAGTCATTATGTTTATTTTGAAATGAAACCAAAGTAGCCCAAACAACCATCGAAATCTCTCAAAGAAAGGACATCATGGGGAGGAATTACATTTTGTGGTCACTTTTAAGTTTCCAAACCAAAAATATTCCGTACTTTCTAGGAGTGACTGTCAATGAGATATGTCAACTGATGATCCATTATTATCCAAATTTGTCCACCGGAATTTTTCGAACCATTTATGGTCTTGTAAGGTTTAGCGAGATATTTGACAATAACAGATGATTACAAACGTAGACTCGATAGATACTTAGCTTTCTGCGTTGTTTCGTCCTATCCTTCTGCTTCATCACCTTTGCTCCTCAGTGCAATTTCGAAATGCATCAAAGAAGAGTGTTTTGTGCGTATGCGAGACTAGATTTTCGACCGAGTCAGCTAAAGTTCACTCAAGAAGAGATTGCTATTGTGGTGACACAGTGTATCAGCAATGCGTATGTTGGTCCATTATCATATCCGGGCAGATGGTATGAGGTCTGTGGATTCTAATACATTTTTTTAGAGGAAGTAGAACGGCCGACGGGGAGTGGGGTGGGTGGGGACAAAATTTGTATTTTCTTTGGTAATATGTTCAAATATTTGTAGCTCGGATGAGTTTATTGGTTGTTGATCAGGTGGCTGTTGATCTGTTCGCCAAGCTTGGCAACTGACTTGCAAACGCTTCGTCACCATACGAGGAGACAGTATCAGTGCTCAGTTGGGAGGGTTATAGTTTCCATGTTTCAAGGGGGTTGTTTCCGCGAGAGCAGAATACAGTGGAACAAAATCTGTGTCATCTTAGGTAGTTGATCTGAAGAAGGAATACTACGTCATTGCAACGCATTTCAGTCAAGTCTTTCGTCAGCTAGTGTAGTTAGAATTTTAATTATTGATTTACACTTGCATCAGATCAAAGAGCACAACACGGCAGAGAACGACTAACATCCTGCAAATTATATGTGTGTTCTAAGACGTTCGAGAAGCGAAACGGTGGTACGATGAGAAAGTGCTACATTGGAAGTGGGTGAGCTGCTATATCCTGACCAAATGGTGTTTAAAATACAGCGAAAACGAGCTCACGTCCAGTGTCAGGCTACCCCAAATTGACAGGCGTCGCACTTAACACGGCCAAGCCATATCTTAAAGGTGGAATCTCCTTCTACTCAATTACAGTGGATAATACAGTCTTGCGCTAGCACACAGTATTTTGATAGTCTGTCCTCACGATAAAGGTATGGAATTAGAGGGGCGATTTTCAAAAATCTCCGCCGCTTTCCGCACTTTTGGGGAATTTGGTCGCATTGTAAGGCTTTATTACAAACGAGGAACAGTTGGGGCTTGATGAGAGCAGCGCATCGCCTGTCTAGTCTCACTCGGATGAAATCCCTATTGACATCTTATTAAAAATCAACTGTTCCGGAAACATTCTCACTATCGAAGCTGAAGCTTTGCCTCTCTAAGTGAAGGGAAACGCAGCGAGTTCGGTAATACCAGGAAATATCGGTAGTTCATTTGACTTCTTTGGTTGTTCTCATTCGTCGAGGTTGGCAACTGACTTGCAAATGTTTACTCGTCATTCAAGAGAACAAATAAATAATCTTTCATTCTGTACCTAGAGTTCGGTTGCCATTATGCAAACGCTCAAATTGTGCAAATCGCTTAAAAACCATACCTCACGATATGTCTGGAAAACAATCATTTCACGTCTCCCTTACCTACTTCGCACGGTCAACATAGGCGAAAATAAATGAGAATGGCCAAGGCGCTTGTAAAAACTTACAGGTCATCAAATGTTTCTGGTTCCGTGTAGGTCTGAAAACATTAAAATTATAAACTCTTTTCAAGAGTAGTCAGAACAAGAATTTGCCTTAAAATTTCGACCCATGTGATGCATAATACAGGCCGAATAAAACACTAAATTGTGATTAATGACCATATCGATGATGAAGAGTAATGAACAGTAACGATAATAATTCGGTTAAGAGGCCTTTAGACACTCAACACCTACCCCATAGAGAATGAACACTTCTGAGTAAACAGCAGGATACCAAAGAGTCAACACCGAAAAAACAAACCCGTCAAGATTTCCCCTCTAACCGACGACAGAATCCCTCACAGGAGTAGCACTAGGGGGAATGCGGTATGAGGTTATTTATGCGGTTTAACCAGGTCTCATACAAACCTACGACAAACCGAATGATATGTATATGGCAAGGACCATTTTATTAAGTATTCACTAGTATTCAAGGCCTTGGTTCGATATGCAGAATACGTTCCTCGAATTAGCACGAAGAATCTCCATCGTGTAGATATGGTCGTACACGAAGTAAGAAGGAGCAGCGTGTAACAAGCAAGTTGGTTAACGATCTTTCATAAAGCGCTGTCACACAAGCCGTACTCGGAGCATGTCGAAACGGTGTCTATCTCTTCATGTAAGTCGTTACGTATCCATTGATCGTCGTGCCTGTAGGCACACGGGGCTTCGTCCAGGGCTCAAACCATTTAGTTCACTCAGCAATCGTAGTACTTGGTTTTCCGTACTTCATATTCATAAGACATTCTTTTAGCTCGACGGTACTTCTCAACAGGTAACGTCACTCGAAGAAAACGATGTCAAATTTGGTTGTTTATTACATAAGAACCGGAAATGTGGATGAAACTGTGATAATGAAAGGGTTAGCTGAATGTAAAATTCGAATGAATCTGAAGTATGCGTGCCCCAGAGAAGCCAGGTGTTTTGTCAGTAAAGTTGTAAGTGCCTCAGGATAGATAACTACAATCCAGTGTATGGCAACAGTAATGAAATTATGAGTGTAACATTCCATACAGGTTCTTCATTGTTCCTTGTTTCATTTAAAAATTTCGGTTAGAAACTAGCTCAAGCACAGTGTTCAGACGGCTAAGCAAATAACACTTACAGCTTAACTATTGCTTAGCTCAGAAAAGAAAAATGATACCTTTGAAATACAAGTACAAATAAGTTCGAGGAGTTGTTACTTCATGGTCATAGCAGGGGAACTGTACGAACTTTCGACCACCGGTTTTATCAAAAACCAATAGTAATGTTTTACGGTCGGCCATTTGTTCCCGCGGCAGTGGTGGAATCCACGCTCCGTAGCAGAGTTAAGTCAAATCAGCAAGTGAATACCAGTCCCGTATTTCAAATGACGAAACACGTTCCAGTTTGTAATTCTGTAGTCGGAGTTTGTTACTTGCCAGCTGTTTGCTGCCGTCAAAATGGTTGATAGGGAGTAGCTAGGAGCAGTACACAGTGGTTTAAGTTCTTGGAGAGACTGCTGAGTTAGATGGCTGCCCTTTGTGTAGTCAGCAGCTGGAAAGACCAAGAATTACACCAGTCATATTCGCCGGTCGCACATTCTGGTGAGCGGACATGTAGTCTACAGTTAACTAGGTCACGTTTCTGATCTCTACATCTGGATTGGATGAAAACGATCATGTGACTGAGTCTTTCAGGATCCATTCATTTCCACCATGCGGTAGAATTTCAAGCTCCATTGTCACGAGAACGGATTATTAGTCCATCAAGCTTTCCGACTATTTAGGAGTCGGATAATTGTCTGGATTCACCGACATATGCTTAAAACGCGAATCACACGTGAAATGTTTATTTGTCTGTGACCGACCCTCGGTTCGGTACTTACCAAAGTTGATCCAAAACAAGAGGGAAAGCTGTATTTGAAAGATATTAAACCTAACAATGGAATTGATAAATACTGATTGGGTATACGCTGCAGTTCACGAAGTACGAACCGGTAGATTCAATCTACATGACAAGCTGTTTACTAAGCACCCGAGAAAGTTTACTCATCAGTTCGAAAGAAAACGGTTGCCCTCCACAGCAAGAACATAACCTCTGGCGTTCTTATGAATTATGCCCAGACGTTACAGAGTGTTTTACAACATAGCATTTTCCCATGGATATCCATCTACTGTTGTGTCCTCCACTGTCTACATTGAGGGTGAGAACGACTATTCTACTCGTGAGTGAGACTGAAGTGGTGTTACGGCCCTTCATCAACAGGTAAATTTCTACATCCACCCCTATCAGAAGGATTCTTCAGTCCACTGAACTAAAGAAATAAATGGAATGATGAACCCTACGGCTTGTGCATACCAAGGATCCCAACACAAGTATGTCAAAAACAATCTCGAAGTCTTTGATAGTTTCATTCTCAAATAGTTCATACTTACCTACCGTACATACTCCAATTATCGAAGTTTTGTTTATGCAATCAAAAACAACGGGTATTTTTTCGATCATTTTAACTAAACCAAAATCCTGGACCATAGCGGTATGACATGTGAGTTATTAAGACAACTCCTCCGCTGGTATCAGCCTGCTCAGAAAATGAATCACAAGTGGTTAGGATGCCCGAGAGCATAGAACTTTACCCACAAAATGTTTCAGCTTGGTTTAAGCTTTGACTTTCGAATGAAATGGTTAAATGAGTTCGTTCAAATTCGCCCTCGACCATTAGAAACACAAACTGTACTTTACAGATGGTTTCTAAAGCTCATAGTTCTTTTCTGTTATATCGAAACTGCGGTTGTGGTTTGGCGAGCAGCTAACCAAATTTGACTCTCAACAGCCTCCGACAAGTTACGATAGTTCCCAAACGTTTCGCAATGTGCTGGTCCTAAGCATGGCTTCTACTTTTGACCTAGTATGCTGTTACCTGGTGAGCAACATTCCACTGCAATGATTTCTGCGCCAATGCTCCAGGTGAACTCTAATCGAGACCGCTTCAAATAGCGTTTTGACTGGGCGTTTCAGTGCATGTGACTGTCACGTGAACCATAGTATGGGAAATCATCCCAAAACAGGCAGCTTTTATTAGGCGCTGCGACAGCTAAATTATTTACAGCATTCTGGTCGACAAATAAATATGTAGTGGTGGCACTGCACGTTCATGCTCTTCCTACAAGCCTGGTGGCCCGCACTATATTGCTGATAACAGAGAAACCCAAGCATTCCTGCTTCCGATATATATAAGGCATGTTTTTCCTCTGCAAGTCACGTAGGTTATAGTAAAAAGTGCTTCTGAGTATTTCATCTGTCATACAACCGTAGTACTTTAGGTGCAGCTAAAGTTGAAAAATTCGTTAGGTTAGCAAACATTGCCAAATCACTTAATGGCACTTACACCAAGATCTGTTGGACGCTGGGCTAGTAATAGATATCCAATTATCTGAATAGCTGACAAACAGCCACCGAGAATGAAGAAAACGGAGGGCACTCGATCCAAAACGGCTTCATCCTTAAATAGCCTGTAAGGGGAAACAACATTTAAACAGCATGCATTTTCTAGTTTGTTCGCATTCATTAGTTGGTTTTCTAAATGAGATATGGACTGATCTAACTGCCGGAATAGTTGTCACGCATCATAGTGTTCCTTTTCAGTCACCTGTTTGCAGAAGGAGATATGTTTGGCTATATGCTTGACTGGTCAGCAGCAGAGTGGAGCACCAGAATGAATGAGTATCACGGCAAGCAACTCAGATAATCTGATGAAAAACTGGTTGCCTTTACTGTAGTAAAATTTATATAGCTACCCGTATACATATCATTATAAGAATGTGAAAATGAGCGCAGGCGTTTATTGCTGCTACACCTCGTGTGGCCTGTCGCGGCTTCAGTAGATATTTCAAGAAGATAAACCCAACGAATATGTTGCAGTAATTACATTTATTCGTTTAAATGCGTGGGAGAAAGCAGAGGAGGAATTTTTTACCTCCTAAGGCTTCTACATATATCGTTCTTTCCAAATACAAGGCTCTTACCCAAGCAACGGTTTTAAAGAGGTTGTTTTCACAGCAGCACACCACAAAATAAGCTACGAATCTTTAGGAGAAACCTCCATCTCGAAAATACTTTAAATGGAGTAGTTTGCTATTCAAAGTACTTGTTTTGGGCAGCATTATATGACCTCTAAGGTCAATGCACACTCTAGATATGGTGCAACGCATCAAATTCCATGTCTTTAGTACATATTTGTAATAAACATTTGAAATAATGAATGCCCATCAACCTGGTAAATCACGACAAACGGATCGCGAAATAATCGGATGATGGCTTGAGAAGAAGCTGCCTTTTGCGGAGGAAGCTTTCCTCTAGGAAGTGAGGGGAGATATATCAGGTATAAATGATTTATCTAGCTTGAAACAAATGCAGGTAACCTTGTTTGAGCAGTTTACTCCAGTCTACTCATTTTAATACTTTTTCTGTTGTTCTTAGCCCTTTAAGTGAAATCGATTTATGCTAAGAAGCCGAGAAGTAATGTATAACGGCTTCATCTTTACTGGGAACCATTAGCAGAAAGTTACTAACAACCCTATGTGTAAAGTGTTGCGTTAAAGAAACATTCTTTGACATATATAGTAATGTGTGAACCTGACTTTTTGCAGACTTTTTGCATCAAGTTCGGCTAAAAAAATTTCATAAGCAAGAGCTCAAGATAGCTCAGTGACCAAGGCCGAACTTACTGACCAGAAGGTCTGTGGTTTGAATCCAACCTATGAATCCCGAATGCTCCTGTTTATGCTTGGGCAACTTGACAGCTCTGAAGCCCTTGTGCTTCCTTCGGGTGGCATAGCAGCTTGGAACCGAATGAATGCTACGGCTGGACAACCGTATTGTTATTTATTTTTATCATAAACAAGGGACTTATCTGCAACTCGCGTTGACGTAACTGTAGTCTGTAACCGCAGCAGTTTGCGGAGTATGAATATCTTAGCACAAATGGCTGTTTGCTTTCGTCCTTCGACAATCTTAGCAACCTGTTACTTTGGACCATGAGCTTAGAGATGAAAATATATGGAGATATAAAGCAGCAGGAGATAACTGGTCTGATGGCAGATACTTGTGATATCGAAATAACACAGCCGATATAATCTTCTAATGTAAAAAAGTGCAAACGTTCCATCAAGCTTTGCCCGCTTCTCAAGAAAAAACAGTCAACATGCCCGATCCTGAATTTAATCTTTCACATTTTTCGGAGTTGCGGATTTCAACTGATAATATAACTGGAATAGTAAAAGCTGTATTAATACAGGATTATGTCGATCCGGTTTAAATATCCTGAAGAAGCACCATTGTTTTCATGAGCAGATCTGCCTTTAGCTCCCGTTATCCTTGCTCGACGAATACCTAGACATCAACGCTAGTGGTATTTACAGTACTATTAAACCTGTAACAGAAAGAAAGATAAATGTTTGCGCGTAAGAGGAAACTTTTCCAATGCCTTTAAACATAGGCAAGCGGTTTTATCTGACCCCTACGGAGTTTCTTCTTAAGACGTGGGTCCTCAAAAGATTCTACAAGATGTTCTACAATCCCTGTTACTTGCCCAATCGTCTCGTGTTTACAATCCATAAGCCTAGTAGTGATATGAATGAAAATGGGAGATAGGATAAATAAAGCGTGGCTTATTGAAGAAAGATGCGTTTAAACCGCTTACCCTGTTTTGCTGTCCACGGTAACATTACTGGGGTTCATATACGCTGTTTGAATGGGTGTGAATACCAGAGTACTCAGTCCAAGACCTCCAGCAACAATTCCGAACACACATCCACGTTGCTTGGTAAACCACTGGAAGAAAGAAGGTATCAAAATTTATCTCGAGTAGTTGAGTCTCAAATAAATGCTCCAGTTAAAGGAAACCAGGCCTGTATGGGGCTTCGTAATTTTCAAAACAAAGTCGTTCAGATCAGAAAGCTCAAGAAATATTTGGGCCAAAAATAGGCTACTGAACAAATGGCATGCAAACAAGAGTTTTTGGTCATTAGATGTTGCATTACAGATCTCTTGCTCGTAGTGAGTACCAGCAAATTTCAACTGAACAAATACTGAATAAAAGTAACCATTCGGCAGTGTAGTTACATGCACAATGCTTTCAGGGGTACCACCATTCAGTTTTACAAAACTACTACGCTTAGGGTGCAAAAACTGCAATACTATTGGGGAACGCAATAATTCATTCATATGCTCTCTCTCTAAGGACAAATATACTGATGAATCCTTCACGCCAGTGAATAATGGTCAACGAGAGACCCATATACAGAAGGCATCAGAAAAGCAATAGTAACTTTTCTCACCCCGTATTCAACTGTACCCCTTTTTGAGGATTCTAAAGCTTACCTTTTGCGTGCGTAGTGGTTAAAGTGTTCTTTTGCTGTGAGAAAAAGATATTGCTGTAGTTCTGCATACTACTGACTGGTCTCAAAACCACGTGATATCTTTTACTGGGATATCTCTTTGTCACATATTACCCACGGTTAAAACAAACGGAATCATCACCTTTTAGTTTTTTCCATTCTGCGAAACACAGCAGTTTTGTCTGCTAGTTACGGCAGGGTATAATTTTGGGGCCGACTACCAGACAGAGATGTGTACCAGAGTCATTCCGTTTCCAAAGTTCATTTTAAATTCACAGATAAGGATGGGCATAGATCCGTATCAAAGATGTGTCCGCACGTAACGCTTCAACAGAGGCGAAGAATGTACAAGAATTTGAGAGCTGAATGGGAAAGATTGAGTGAATCCTGTATTTGCAGGTCATCGCTGAAGTAGAATTGGAACTCGTGAGACTACCAGAACAACTAGAACTAAAACGCCACCGTTGTGGCTTAAAACAATGATGTTCCTATTTTTTAAGGAGACAAAGTTTCGTATAATTAGAACTGAGGAGAAGACTTTCTGATGATCTCATACCTGATGATTTTAGCATGCGCATACACGAAGCTGAAATGTTGTGGAAAATCTTAGTTAGCATACGTACACACACGTACGCAATAATTGCTAGTGTTGCTTAGGCATAACGGAATAATAAAGTAGTCACCCTGCTAGTAGTTCGGGGATTTAAAAAACTCGCCGTGGGTAGTATGGTACCTGTGTACCGAAAAGTGTGTTACAGTTGAATGATTATTTTTTACTAATCTGCACCTACAAATATAGTTATACCTGTTGCTGGGTGCTGCGTATTATATTGTTCAAAAATAAGCACGTCAGTTTACATGGAGCATTTCGGCAAGCAGTTTTCCTTGTCAGACATAGCACATCATAGGAGATTGCTCCTTAAAATACGGTAGTTTTGGTTGTTACCAATGAGCTGGTCCCTCCAGGTGAAGCGGCCCTACAATCTCAAAGCACCACAGAGGGCATGATTTTTCTCTCACGGAAGAGCAATTTCATCCCACCGTTTGGTAGTTGCGTTAAACCACCTTCTTAACGAATGAGCTGTCTGCCGCGATAAGTCTGCAAATTTTGTTTCTTGTTTTTGTGTGGTCTAGGCAAGCGATATCCTTGCATAGCGGTCGATTTCGTGACATCAGTCAAAACGTTGTGAGTATGCTCTGACTTCTAAGAACTATACTGAGGCAAATTGCATGCATGTAATAATGTAGGTAGATAGGGTAAAAAGAACGTTGATATGTGCTGTGCACTGGAGAACGTATCTGGAAACAACCCGAAGACTTTTAAGACATTACTGTTTTTGTTCGAATAGGTAGAAGAAACATTCCGTGAAGCGCCAGTGTTTACAAGTCCTGCAACCATCTTCTTCTCTCTGTTCTATAATTTTGCTTTTCTATGTAGACTCCAATAATTAGTTAGATAGCAACTTATATGTAGCAAGAATTTACCACAGTCCTAGATAACCAGTCGTCAAACACAAGGGCTCAACTACTAATCTGCAGTAGACGTGTTCAAAAACTTTATTTCTCCGATTCACAAAACGAAATAAAATCAGCAAACCATAAGATCCAAAGTTTAAATGGCAGCAATTTTGTTCATATACGCCAACCTAACGCCGTATAGAAGCATGATAAAGATGGCATTAAAGTACGGCCATTTGCCATTCTGTGGAGTATTTTGGTGAGTTCTTCTCCTTCAAATTAACAAATAATCTGTCCTATGGTTTATGCCGCAACAGTTGACAACCATGTTCTTTTACACACCAGTCTGTTATCTAGTAGTATGCTCGAAACATTGCAGCAGGTGCATGTGAAGTGGACGTTCTTCCCGCAGACCGCGCAACGTATAATTAGAAGCAAATGTATTTGACAAGGTAATAGATTTTCTAAGTGCGTTTTAATAACGGTCAGTTAAACGAAAAGTTAAATGGTGACAAAACAGGTCCCGATATTTCAGGCGAGCAGTGTATGACGATGTTCGGATCCTGATACATACGTTGAACCTATTATGCGCTTGTACATATGGGAACACAAAAAAGAATATATATGTATATACATATATAATGACTGCTCTAATTTCAAAAACCCAAAAACTTACTGAACTGGCAACCGCAAGCACAACTGTGTAACCCAGACCCAGTCCGGCACCATTCAGTAGTGAGTAGGTAATTATGACACCTAAGAACGAACGTTTTATGGAGAAGTACGTGATAAAAACTCCGACGCTAAAACAAAAAGAGAAAAAATCTCAGTCGCGAAAAAAGCGGGTTCAAAATTCAGGTCCCTATAAATATGGTCCAAGGCATTGCAACCCTAATGTACTTTCAAAAGTTTTGTGTACCTCATCTGCATGAGTCATCTAGTAAGGTAGTCGTGTTATAATACTGTATTACCTGGCGTAAAAAGGTAACTTACGGGTACGTTCATCAATTTTTTACGTTGTATGAACTAAACCTTCTGGCCTGTGAAATAAAAGGTAGCAGGACTTATATATGCCAGATAACAGGATGCATACAATAACACCAGAATATTTTCGGTTGAAAAGATGAGTTACAACTGTCTTTATTTGTGCCTCCAGGTAGAATGTGTCTACAATCAAGAACTAGAATAAGAGAAGCTTTCAAATTTTGCTTTTTTCACCAATGCTTGTGTAGGCTTTGTAGAAGTGTTTGGTGACATCTCACTTTCAGAAGGATAGTCAACCTGAATTCACGATGATACCAAAAGAACAACTATCTCTAATTAGTATAGCCGGACAATGAGCGTGCCGCGTAATTAGTGCATTCGTATGGTGATAGTGACGGTAGCTCCTAACTGAGGCAAGTTAAGGTGATAATGCCAGGTTTTCCTATAAATAGGGGCAACCTCGTCTAATCTAAGTAATTAAAGTTCAGTCGTACCCAATATGAATTTTGTAAACCATCGCTACATTGAAATTCCAAATTTTTTAACTACCATGCCACCAAACGTTTGCGCATTGACTGCATCATCTATAAATTCCTTTATTAGTTCACTGTCGTTGTATTGCTGCATGAGAACTTATTTACTTTTCAATCAACGGACGCATATCAATAGATAAGAGACAGTTGTAAACGAAAAAAGGAAACAAAAGATGAAAATCTTTTCAAAACGCCTTATAACCCCATAAAAAACAGTCACATGCATGACGGTTACACCGTGTACATTTATGAGACAACATATAATTAGGGCTATTTCAGAAGCCCTTTCAAAACGCGTTAAATGCACACTCGAAAAATAACAAAGGACGACATTTAGCCTGACAGTTAAATATGCTAGCAGGCTTCTGATCTAGGTCGATTACGTGCCATCTACTGTAGAGCTTCTAACCACTCAAAAAGGACTGACGTGGGTTCCATCCCGGAAAGCAAAACGACTACAGCGCATATAAAGACAACTGGTCTTCTAAGTACACTTTTAAGCATGTCTGAGACGGGAAACATGTCTTAGGTAAGTGATAGTTAAGCACTCGTGGTGCTTTTGGTGTGACCTTGAAGAAAAAGTAAGAAAGAGGCCAAAATTGAGGTACCTGGGGTAAAATGCAACTAGAGATGACGTCGGTAAAGAAATTTTATGGCGAGTAAAGAGAGAGGTTGAATGGGTGAATATTTAATTTCACACGGAATAATCCTATCCGCCAGTATGATTTGCTGTGCAGTCTAACGACGCCAAAAAATTACTTATCTATCCACCGACCACAATCTACGATAAAAATATGCTGAGTGATGCTAGCTCAAACCGTTTGCTCTCTTCATCTTAGAAGACCGGTGATCCGAGGTCATACTTTACACTTGGCTTTGGTTAGAACAGGCAAACGGTGGATATAATTCGTCAAAGTTTAAAGTACAAAACCAACAACGTAGTAAATATATTGAATACTAGACCCACACTCTGTTCTATTCTTTTGGAATGGCGATAGAACACAGATATAATAAATCCGCATGCACTTGACTAGATTGCCATTTGTAAGGTCACAAAACTGAAAATACGATAAATAACCATGAATAGTGGTGTTTTGAAGTCTTCCAATTTTACACACTATCAACTGTTCTCATAATAGACTTCTTATGTTTCACTGTGATGCGCAATCTGTGCAGGCCTCCATCAAACCCGGGAAATTGTTTTCAATCACAGCTACACTAACGGGATAAACATACAACTACCAGAATGGTTTTGTCATCTTTATTATTTACCCTAAAGGATTTTAAGCCACGAAATTTCAAAGATAATGCAAATAAAATGTAGCAGCCAGAAGCGCGACATTACACAAACTTATTTTAATCTGTTTTATCCTGGAAACTCGTCAAAGGCGGCTAGAGATATCCGTCGAATAACTTGTGATTAAAACCATGCTGCTGTTTAGTGTTCTCAAACGCCGTGGATACAACACAAAACTGCTTTCACACGGCAGCAACAAATGCAGGGTGTATACAGAAAACCTTTGCGCAAACACTTAAATAAAATATATTCCTAGTCACACAAACCGATCACATGCCTCAAAATGCTCCAATCCAAAAACGTGCGGCGATAAAAGTAAGATTGGCCTGACGATGGGAAGATTGTCTCACTGAAGTTAGTAGGACAAAATTTTGCTCTATACAAATGGGGAAATTTTTTACGGAAACTACCCGGAGGCCGTTTGCTTGAGGAATACTGAACACAAATAGGCTCACTCCAGACAAAATAGCAGTAATAAATGTGTCTTACTATGCTTGATCCAGACCTGAATACAGATAATTTATTCATGCGCTTGCTCCCTTTATTTCAACGGGTAGCAGAGTGAGACAAAACGCGAACTTTTGCAGCATATTCCGACCTATTCTTGATCCTGCAAGAGGTAGCCGGCCGTTTGTTCCCCCAAGAAACAAAATTCTCAGGCTGCAACAATTCCTGCGCAGTGACATATGACGAGCCTGAGTTTGAGGAACTTTTTATACCCTACAATACTACACAGGTATGGGCTTCACTTTCTCATCTACAGGAAGAATGGAAGCCACCTAATCCGCAATAGAAAGTACGTTATAGGGAACTTAAGACGAGCTGACAAATCTTCTTCCAACATCTGATATATCGTCAAAATGTGAGCATCGGGTGAAGCTGTTTAAAACCAGGAGACTGCGGGTGAAAGTGTTGATAGTGCGGTTAACTAGAGAGGTTAATAAGCAGAACATCATGCTGAATTTGGCTGTGTGTGCATGAACAGACTTAACTGAAATTAAGATTGTACAAAGCGCACTAGCCTAAGGGTCTGACGGATGCCGCCTATTATGTATGTCCTCGGAGTACACTAGTAATACGGTTATATACATGGCATAGCATCACTGTTTTCACAAACATAGCCATGTTAATTGACTGGCTGACTGATTGGATGAAGGATCCCCGAGGCCAGGACAACTAACCTCTTTGACTCTTCACTGGGTGAATAACTAGCTGTACTCATCGGAACAGTGCCGCAAGGGCTGTCTCACCATCAATAACATCCACCATATTTGGAATTTATAAACCAGGAGACTATAACTTGTGTCTTAACTGCCCTTGATATGTGTGGTCGGGATTGTCCATTCGTCGTTTTCTTTTTTCCCTACGAGGCCCTCACTTCAGACTCGTTGGCCTACCGGTAGACTTGTTTATCCTGGCCCTAATTTTTGCTTTCATTACTGGACTTAGTCGCTACCCTCTGATTTATCGCAGTTACGTATTTTTTCACTGTCGCTCGTTCCTTAGTTAGGTCACATTCGAGGTTTATCCTCAAATTTTATTGACTTTGTTATCTTTAGCAACACGGCAAGCTTCGTTCACCTATCTTCCATTGACTTTGATATCTACCTGGTGATCACAAACATTTCGACTGCGCGTTAAATCGGGGTTTATTGCATAGACATAAATTAAAAGGACCAGCCAGCTGTCTTCTGGTAGTCATAGTAAGAGCGGATACACTATAGTTAAAAAGATACAAGAACTCACCTCTCAGTAAGGCAACTCAATCCAACAATCCAGCGATATCCAAAGGTTGAGCAAAGCAAGCCACCTAGTGGCATACACACACTTTGGATTCCCAGAGATGTTATGGAGAGCCATACACCTAGACCACTGTCAAGAGTTGAATTTACCCTTGTCGTCAAGTACCCCATGATATACGGTACCATGTTCGCTGACCATTTTGTTAGATGACGTCTTAGTAACTCACCCGTTGTATAAAAGTGACCATATGTAAGGTGCAATAAAAAGGCACCAATAACTGCGCCAGCGCCCCGGAATGCAGTCGCCTCTTTTTCACTCTATGCATGTGGAACTGCTGAATACTGAATGCAACGAACCACGTACCAAGTAATGTGTGCAGACAAACGGCCCGACGCTGGCAACAACAGTTGGCCCGTAACTCTCTTCAGCATCTTCTTCTGAAACCACCATATTCATGCTGAGTAGCGTGCCCAATTTGGGGACGATTTTCTCACACACACCACCTGCTGCAAAACACGGTTAGTCATCACATGCACTGAAGTGGAGGCGTCTTTTCAGCCACAACCACTTTGCTCTTTGACGAACTCAAACAACATTCCAAGTTTTATAAATTCATTACGTTCATCTGGTTCATAAGTTAGGAATAAGAACGTGGTTATTATAAAACCAAGTAGGTGTTGTATATGGCAAGTAACAGAAGTCGTGCAAGCTCAGCAGACCCGGTAGAATTAATCAGTTGGGGATTCTGTCAGGGGATTCAGATCCCCTCTCAGTATTCGCACAATGGAATTGATTTCTCGAAAGCTACGAGAACTCCAGGGTTGCCACTTTATAGTGTAGAATGTCTATGTATAATTAATTATTCTGCAAATCATCCACAATCTTCAAGGTCCTCAAACACCACCGACTATGAGTACGTTGCCTAATGTAATTGGATACGCCAATTGCGGAAAAAGGTGAATCACTTACAATGGACCGAACTTGCAATAGTCCTGAAGCTGATATAATTCGTTGAACCTTCTAGGAACTACGTGGCCCCTGCAAAATATGCAAAATATGTGGAGGTGCCATTCCAGTGAAAAAATTCCTATTTATATCTGCTTGACTGCACGAATACTGAAGTATGTTTTCAGGCATCTCGATAATTGCTATTCCGAGTTAAAATCCCGAAAGCCGCATTCACTATTGTCGGATAAATCGAGCAAATATTTTGTTAAACAGAAGAGTGCTCCAGTATAACCCGTGAAATATGGCAGGAAGACCATGGCGTAGATCATGGTGGACAGCTGAACGAACCCAGCTGGCGCATACGACCAACACGATGCCTAATCAGCCAGCCACGTGGAACCCACGTCTATCATTTGTGAGTGATATGTAGCTAGCGGGCCACTGCTGTTTCTGATATACTTCAACGACCTTCTAGATGTTGTTGCAAGTCCATGTCTACTTTTTGCGGACGACTTGAAATCCTGGTGCTCGAATGCCAGTGCCCTCCAAATGGATGTAAACGCTGCAAAGCAGTGGTCGTTGGACTGGCACCTTCCTCTGAATGACGAAAAGTGCGTCCGTACGTCGTTCGGAGGGAACTCAGCGAACGCCTATGTTGTGCATGGTGAGAATGGACCAGAAGACATCATGAGGATAGATGCCAAATACGATTTGGGTATCTGGCTCTCTTCAAACATTTCCTTCTCACTGCACATGAGAAATCTGCACGAAAGGCATTCGCCATTTCATGGATGATTCGGCGCACCCTCTCCCGCATTACTCGCCTGGACTTCCAAATACTCTATGGGGCCTAAGTCCGACCGCTTCTTGAATATGCCAACCAAGTTGTCAACTCAGGACGCAAGAAAGACGTAATCCACATTGAACATGTCCAGCGAGCTGCTACGAAAATGGTTGCGGGCCTTACATCCGTGGACTGTGAAATGCGTCTCGCGGTGCTTGACCTCTTTCCCCTCGAGTATCATCGCCTCCGAGGAGGCCTAACTCTTAATTATGTCTTGTTTGAACGATGTTTGTCCAAAAGGTTTTTCATAGTTGACGCAGCAAACACGGCGGTGGTATGGTAAGAAGATTTTCAAGCTCAGAGCGAACAGTTTCATCGGGCAAAATTTTTTCTTATTTCGGATAGTAGCGGCGTGGAATAGCCTTCCTCTGACGGCTGTCCGCGCTCCTTCTAGAACCCAGAGCAAAGCACCACTAGACACTTTTTATGTGAGTCCTCGTGCTGACAAGATTACTGCCCCGCGCTGAGAACTTAAAGGGCGGTGCTACAACTTTTTTCGTTTGTGCCTTTCAGGTGTACGACAGCTGCTGAACGATAAGAATAAAACCGAGCCGGGAAACTTGGGCGAAAGCCTCGATCCCGTGTATCAATCCGTGACTCCTTGAATCCGTGAATAAGAGACGGATCGCAGGTCCGTGCAGCGCAGTGTTTGCAGATCTTGCCGGAATCTGTGTGCTTGGATTATGATGAACAAAAAACCTACTGTACGGCACTGTCCAAGCAAGCCATGCAGTGGAATATGTGCCGGCTGTTCGCCAAGTATGCCTCTGTCCAAAAATACATGGATGTTATGTGATATATACTTGCTCCCTGATAGCTTTTCTAATATTGATGTAGCATGACATAACGTCGCAGCCGAACACTACTCTTGCAGCCCGCATTTGTGCCCCCAACTTGTCCAAGACGAAATTATTGACTGGATACTGCTCCCTCATCATCGCCCTGAATAAGGCGAACAGTTTACACACGTGGGCAAAATGTTCGCTTTCCATGAAGGCATATGACAACCGGACGCCCGGTACCCGTGCCATCCGTGGTCAGGAAGGTATACAGCCTGTATCTACAGGCCGGATATTAGTTGATTTAAAACGGTTTGTCGCGTGCTTTCCGTCAACAATAATTGCATCTGGGAAGCGTCGAAGCAACGCCATTTGCTGCCATCTGGAGAAGTACATACAGCTATAGCGACATTCTCCGACTGCAGCACAAGTACGCGTCCGGTCCCCGAAGTTTTGCCGGGACCGAAGGCATATCATCTACCACAACAAAACCCAACTATGCGGCACCTAGTCAACAGAGCCAGTCGACACTTTTGGCGGTAGTGGTATATGTCCTGAGTGGTGAAGATATTGCCGAATTCATCGGCCACAAACTGCCGCGCCTCACACGAAGGCGTTCCATACTTCAGCAGAGCCCTGCAGGTGCCAAACTCCTCTTCAGTTCGCCGTGAATTTACCAAAACTTGATGGTACAAAAACTTGGAAACCTTACGGTTGTGTTCAAGAAAACAAGAGGCGACCGAGAGATAGTTCCCTTGCCTCCTTAGACAAAAATGTACTAGACATACGGTGCCTAGCGTACTTTTCGTTAATGGCAAATACGCCCAGCTTATTAGCTTCTTCAGATTCCTCCACTTTCCGGCTGTCTTGCTGGCTGCCTGCTGCATTTATAGTGCACCCGTTCGTAACACAAAACAGCGCTGGTGCTTTGGTTACTGGATAAACGCACAAATACCACATAGTTATCCTTCATGTGTCCATTTAAGGCCTTCTCAAACGCGGTGAAGGACGAAAATGATACAGCCCCCAAATTCCCAACGAACATGTGCGAAGCCAATTATGAAGCCATAGTGCAGCAAAGTCAAAGGCGCGCCAAGAATTTAGAAGGGAGATTCACTAAAACAGATCACAACAAAATGAATGTAGATTAGCATGATTTTTGGTTTGAGCACATAAGCAACAAAATGCAGCATTTTGCCGTGAAAAATTTTATTCTACTCACAAAGTTTTTTCAGATAAAAACATTGTGCGCCTAAGTTGCGGCTTGAGGTCCAAATGCATAATTGCGCACGTTTCAAAGATGTACGCTATTCCTGTACGGCACTAGCACTAGACGGTTACTAACTACGGAAGAGCCATGGCAAAACACACCAACATCCTCTTTGCCCTTTCAGACGCTTCTCTGGTAAACGTTTAAAAACCTAAAGTTAAAGCGTCGCTAAATCACTCTCAGCGAGAATCACTAGGGTCGTAGGTCACAATTGCCAACGGCAATACAACAAATCATCGGTTAGAATGAGACGAAGCTAGCAGAATCACCAGGTAATATGGTGTGGGCAACCAGATGCGAGAGCTAAAGAGGATTCCGCGGGTGACATTGACGTCGAAAGTACTAAAATCGACAGATGAAGTCAAACAACATGAAAATCATGTAAAACATGTATGCGGAAGAATGGCCACCCGAAAGCGAAAGACCTTTAAAAAGTTGATGTCCATGGTGGAGTTCAACCAATCAGTGGGTCACTGCAAACCATCTTACAGATTCATTGCTAACTTTTGAGGGATTTCTTTTAATCAGTAAACCCATCAAGATGTAGAGCACATCACTGTAACTTTAAGAAACCACGGTTAGCTCGGCGTCATATTTTACCTAACCAATTTGCTGTGTCAGCATGTCAAATTGAGGGCGAGTAGTAACTTTCCACTTATGAAACAAAATGGTATTCTGGAGAAAATTACAAGAAATCGAACATCATCAGCTGTTGCAAAATTGCAGTGCTGGGAACTTGTCAGCAAGATTTCCACGTAAAGAGATCTGACCAAACCAATATCGTGATTTTCGAGGGTAGAAACTTCTGTATTAAAGCAAACATCACTCAAGCCCAGACACCGCAAATCTGGCATTATTCTCTCAGTGGATTTTTCGACTCGCGTCGAATTCCATGTTTGCATTTCGTGCACATGTGTAGGACGGCGCTCCAGTCCGATGAGGTGCAACTATCAACATTCTGCCATCCGCGTGCCTTGAGTTACCTCCTGAAGGCGTTGTGCACATTACGTGTCTTCTCTTCAGGTCCACGCACTTCAAACCAGGCCCAGCGAATCGTCCGAGGGTTTAAACTGCACGAAAGTTAACGCATGAAGCCACTGCGAGTCATATTACATGATCCACGAGCGCACATAAACTACCCCGTTGATCCTTTGTCAATTACTTCCGCAATTTCAAAGACTAATGGCGCTAGAAGCGGATCAGTATTGTCCCAAAATCGTTAATTATGAAGCGTTAGAAACAGCGTGTCACTTTCATACTCAATTTAAGATTATTTGCTGCCACTCATAGCCGGTTATTTACAGTTGACTCATTAGTTGTCATGGCACGGGACAACTCCCCACCCATGATGGGATGCAGCCCATACGATCCTAGATTTTGATGATATCAATAATTTGTGTTAGTTTTGTCCACTTCATCGAGGCTAACATTTATCTCAGGGTACTAGCCATTCCTCCGAATTTTCATTACTGGCTGAGCCACACGCACCCAAGTGGTGCCACGTATGCAATCCGTTGAGTGATAGAATTCCACGAATCGGAGAAAACTAACTCCTATTGGAAAATGTCAGGTCTTACAATCACCATGAAATCCCAAGTTTTCTGTATTCTAGTGGGCAAAACTGATGACTTAACCGTATCATCTGATGTTTGGCCAGGGCTTCTATATTCAAGCCGTCGCCAACGTGGATTTTGCTCTTTGCGATGCCTTAGATGTTTTGTTATTTTTCCTTCCCCTACGGAACCGCAGTGGAAGGCCATCCCGGGGTCATATTTGCCAGTTTGTTCCATAGAGGTTGTTGCTTATTGCTCAGATACAGAAAATTATTTCTACTTAAAAACAACATCTAGGCAGCGGGGTTACCTTGAAAATGTTCACGGCATGTACGAGTACACTGGCAAGTAGTACCACTCACATGGGGCCTTACCGTTGATAAAGTGAATGCTTAGTGTCGTCAATGATTTTATCATGCCTGAGGGCATGCCACCCACCAGTTGGGAATAAACATTATTATTATTATTAATATCTCCTAGCTGCCTGTACGGAATGCGAAAAATTGCATTTGTGTTACTATCTCTGTGGCCGAATAAGGTCCTATCGTATATTGGCTTTTGGAGCATGTAATGACGAATGAAAGCCATCCTGCTTGACAACTTCAAAGGCTGTAGGTCCACGAAAATACGACTGATGGCAATTTAATGAACTCCGCGGTGCCTGGAGGATGGGGGTGTATGTTGCTGTTCAGAATTGCGCAGGCATCCGTTCTGAAAGGCCATAAATGTGCTTCAACTAAGTACACACATTTGAATAGTTGGAGGATTTCGTGATTCAAAATTTGTTATCAGAATTGTCATTAGAACCATTATGAAGTCAATAAGGATTGCACAAATGCTCAACCATTTCCTGCCAACCGGAAACTTGGATATCTGTCCAATGTTTTACCGACTTGTGTGGTCTACCGCTTAAGGTCTTATATAAAAAACGAGGAGTAGTCTTTAAGGTTCACTCTGGTAGTCAGCATGTATTTGTAAGGCACCTGGCTAAGTTTCAAGTGTTGTCCTTTCTAGCCTATTACAATGCACAAGCGTTGGCAATATACCTCCTTGAAGTTATAGGCCTCCCTTTGTAGCAAGTGAGATTGCTCAAAGTAGAGTGATAGTTCACCCACTTCCCTGAAGATGTGAATGGCCTACTGAATCGGGGTTAACAAATCTCATCACTTTACTCAACATTGCAGCTAGATACTCCCTCTTTTGTGTCCCTCATGTAGGCTGAGTCTTATCCATTCCTTTACATCAGGCCACCCCGTAACGCTACCAGTTTTTCTTCAGAAATCTGACAGCCTTTTGGCTTTTATGCAGTGCTTTTACTTTGGAAAAACATCTCTTGTCCTGGAAACCTTCATGACGGTAAAAGAGTCGTGGCACTAGGAGGCAAGAGTCCTCGAGGCCGCTCGTATTTCATTGCATTTTGTTCATTCGTTAGATGTAACTACCTTGTAAGCCCATCCTAGTCCATTCTATTCTATTCTATTCTATTCTATTATTTTATCTGGTTATCCCTTTATGCACAGGTCACAATTTGTCCAACAAGCAAGTTCCAAGAACTTGCCGCGGTGCGTTCAAATCTTGTTTCGATTTTCGCTCGCACAAATCTATTGCCGAAGCTTTACACTGTCCAGCCTGAGGGTTTTATCACTGAAGCATAAACTACAAGCAAATAGCACTTTCATGTTTCATTCCATTTTCGCTGTGCATCCACTTATTAAAAGCCTCTGCCATATTGTAGCAGGCTGCCATCAGCTATAGTGATCAACGTACCACAACGGATGTAGACAAAATGGACGACCTCGGA
The DNA here is from genome assembly GCA_004794785.1 of Opisthorchis felineus. Taxonomy (NCBI): domain Eukaryota; kingdom Metazoa; phylum Platyhelminthes; class Trematoda; order Opisthorchiida; family Opisthorchiidae; genus Opisthorchis; species Opisthorchis felineus. Next base: position 237,323 of record SJOL01009743.1, on the reverse strand, counting down.
AGCGAAGGGTGAAATGCAATGTCACGCTTTTCAGGTCCGGTGGTATTTTCAGCGTATGGGCTTTAAGAATGACTACAGAGACCAATCCACAACTCCTCTGTCCCATTTAACTACGCCACCTGCGACCATTTTGGCAGTGCCACGCATTCCACAAATAACAAGACGCCAGTCGACAATGAACCTAAGTCCCTACTTCTAAGTGGAAAGAAACACTTCAAATATTTCCTCTCAACCGGGACAGCTGAGAGCAAAACGGTACTTATTTTGAGGGCTCTGGAGGGTGCAGACGCAAAGAAATTAGCGGCCTGTACAACTAACTCTTTTCTCTGAATGGGTACGTATTACTTTCCGCCCCTGATCCGTTGGTTGCCAGAAAGATAATCCAGCTCTCTAACGCGATTCATGGCCAACACACCATCACTACTGGATAGGCCAATAAAAGGCTGTTGGATCGTCATCTGTAAGTAGTTTTCCAGAACAATCAGGACAACAGAGTTGGTGAGGCGTTCCTAAAAAATCTGAATACAAAGCCGTTCACTTGTAGAAAATACGCTGAAAGGGAAGCGGACTAACCCTCTGACTTTCAGTCATACTCTCCTCTCCAGTTTTGTGTGGGGGACCTTGTTATCGCCCATCAGTATTCAAAAAGCTTTTCCAAAAATCAGGCACATAAACGAGCTTTGCCGCCTATTTACTCGAAGACTACATCATGTCTTTTCTCTATGGTAGGCCGCAAACATGCATCGCCTTGGTTACAAATCAACCCATCCCAGTCCTCTGCCTATACCGGTGGCAGTTGTGGAGACTTGTACCTAACAGCTCACTGATGCACCCGACCGCGACTTCAGAATGCAACTGCTACCCAAACATAAAAGACCGTTTTTTACCAAGTACAGTGGTGCCCGAGTTGAGCCAGGCGAAGCGAGGACAGCACGTGGACGTATGGAATCATTATCATTTATTTCCTTAGAGAACAATAAAGTTGTGGCATCGAACTTCACCTCTAAGTCACAAGATTGTATCTCGCCTCGGTCAGTTGTGTAAAAACACTTAACGAAGTACTTCGACAGATTGGGCGCGAAAGTTGGTCTCGACGTCGGAGGCCGATGCGAAAGTGCCACAACAAATGCGTCGAAATATCAGTAGCTCGGGTGAGTTTATTAGTTGCTGATCAGGTGGCTGTTGGTCTGCTCGCCGAGCTTGGCAGTTGACTTGCAAGTAAATTGCCAAGCTCGGCTAACAGATCAACATCCACCCGATCAAAAACCAATACCGCAAGTGTTTGGTCAACCAGGACGAATTCATCTTATCACATGAGGCAGCTTTGATGAAGGCACTCGTGGAAAATCATCCTGAAAATGCCAAACTACCGGACTTTTGCTCCACTCGTTCAAAGGCGGCGAGACTGACTATGAGCCCAGTTGCCACCTCAAGAGCCAAAGCCATCATTCCTCCTGGCTACCAATGCCATAGATGACCGACAGTATGGATTCCAGCCTCAAAGATCCGTCAGTGCCTGCCAGCTTCATTTCTTCGAGATCATCACAGCAGCATATGGAGCTGAATACTCCACTGTAATAGTTTACCTGGACATTCAAAAAGCCTTTGGCCAAGTCCCCCATGCATCCCTGCTACATAAACTTAGTACCGTCGGCATCACTGGAACCTTATTTAAGTGGTTTGCCTCCTACCTATCGGACAGGACGCAAATAACACAAATCGGGGGCATGTAATCATCTCCACTATCGATCACCATTGGAGTCATTCAAGGAAGTGTGCTAGACCCCATCCTCTTCTTACTCTACATTAACGATGTCTTCGGTGCCATATCCCACGGTAAGGCCTTCCCCTTCGCGGACGATATAAAAATCGCGTACACATTCCCCCCACAGCACAAGCTCTTACCTTTCACCAGATTAAGCAAGACATAGATTCACTGAGTCGCTGGTCAAGCGACTATAGCTTAAGCTACTCCTCCACGAAATCCTGCATAACTTCCTGCCGCTGCTCCCTCCCAGCAGATGCTTTCACAATTAAAGGGAATTCTATCCCTCATTCCACGGGGATCAAAGATCGCAATGCACCACTTGTAGACTAAAGCTGATAGTAGTGCCTCGGGGGCTGGTGACCATTCTCCTTAAGTTCGCCTTCCCTCCTAGCTTGTCCTAGTACTGCCCAACTCACTAATAACCTCCAAGAAATCTAGTTCACCATCTCAGATGTTCCGCCTTAACCAGCCCTTACATGTTAGGTTTCCCTTACCACGCTGTCTCTCTGCCTACTACATCGAACTGTCCTCTATCTCAGGTAGTGT